>CM039581.1:70267279-70328458 GCA_022457205.1 Saccharum spontaneum | reverse complement strand
AGAAGACAGAAGGATTGCATAAGTTAGCGTCGCATTAGGAGGGCCCTTACATGGTCAAGGAGGTGACTAGGCCTACTTCTTATAGGTTGTGTGATCTCGACGGAGTCGACGTCCCGAATTCATGGCATATCAATCACCTTAGGTGCTTCTACGCTTAAACCGCTACTAAGAAATATATGTACTCTTTTTGTACCTCAAGTATTAAATAAATGTTTCATCGTGTCTTTGTTGTCATCTCTTCCATGCATCGCAATATTTCTTCAATTTTTGTTTACAGGTTTACCGACCAGTTTTTCCTCCTACTTGAGTTTCCCAGAGCTGGCACTGTCTCTGACTTCTCCCCACACGTGCATGAGATCCGTTCACTATGTTCCGGGTGGTCGGCAGCAGCTCCCTACCGTGGTCGGCAGTCTTACGCATGCCTAGGCTCCGTGCCTCACGTTCCGGACTGCTGATTAGGCGTGGGCTGGAGAAATTCTAGGATGGAATTATCTTAACACATGATAAAAATAGAATTTTTCACAGCTACAATCACAACTATGTATTATACAGAGATATAATAGCAGGTCCGCATGGGCACCGAGTGCTCCATCTGTTTACAAAAGCACCAACTGTTCCGTTATAACTTAAACGGCAAAATATAAGTTTTTCTCTAGCTCTAATCTATTGATTGGTCTGCCCAGTCTCGCCATACATGTCTACGTCTCTGATCATCTTTGCGACCGTTGCCTAGGAGGTGGCTTTGAGCTGCTCTGCCTTCGCCGGGTCGGTGTTGCTCGACACGCCGGCTTGAAGCCTCCTCAGGTCCACCCCGAGATAATGTGACCGCACCACGGACAGGACGTGGGCAGACACGTACTCGCCAGCATCGCGGATGTATTGCTTGAAGTAGGCCCAGGAGCTCTGACATTTCTCGACGATGGCCTCTGGTCGGACTGGCTAGTCGGTTGGCCCCTCTTCTGGTTCCATACCGATCAGGTCCATTACGGGCTTGATTCCTTCTTCCATCGCCTTGCACTTCGACGCCCAGTGGTCCTTTTCCTTCATCAGTGCCTCCAGATGTGTCTTGGCGTTTTGGCGCACAATTGCATTCGAGCATAAGACCATGCTGAGCATGATGACTTATACCGATGGGAATCAATAACTAAGTGCTCGGTAACTTACTTGCGAAGTCCTTGTCCAGCTTGATCACCCGCTCTTTCAGCTTGGTGTTCTCGCTGGTCAGGCGAGCAACCTCGTCCTTGCGCTCCTTGTCAAGCTAGGTGTTCTTCTCCATTAGCTCCTTGTTGCTCTCTGTTAGCCGAGCTAGCTTGTCAACAAGGAGTGTCTTCTCTGCCTCCATGCCTGTTGAGCAGAGAGTGGGCTATCAGCCAGTCATAATCGGAGTAATGTGCGAACATTTTGTCATATACCTCTCTTTTCTTAGTCAAGCAGGTGGCGCTACTCATCTATGCTGGTCTGCAGTGCGTCTCGTTCGCTCCGGACCAGCTGTAACGCCTCTTGTAGGCGTACTATGTCCCCCTTCAGGGCCTTGTTTTCTTCTACTGTTGGGATGATTGTGTCGAAGCACCGTTTTCGGTACTCCGATATTTTTTCAATGCTCTGCAATGCAATGAAGTGTCAATAACAACAATTTCTGAATAAAAGCTTGATGGGCAAGATTGGGTTTCCAGTGCTCTTACCTTTATTTGGCCCATTAGGTCTTCTACTGTTTGCTGCAGTTTGCAGACGGCCCGGTCCGAGTGGTCTTCCTCGTAGAACACCCACTTGTCACCCCGCTTTCTCGCGACGCGGACGCATTGAGGCGCCACCTTTTCTTCTTCTGGTCGGATGATTTCTTCAATCTCTGCCTCCTCCCCAGATGTAGTGGCTTCAGCTGCTGGAGCCTTCGTGGCGGGGCTCCCGGTGCTGCTCTCCTTGACCACCATACCGCCCATTATACCGCCTGAGGCGGCACTGGGCTCCTCAGCAATGGGCGTGGGCTCCTTATGCTGTTGCTTAGGGCTGCGCTGGTCAGCAGTCCTGCTAGGCCCGGCACGCTCCTCGGCAGCACGGCTGCTCTCCCCAGCTGATGGCGGTTGGTTGCCCGTAGCGTGCTCCACATCTTCCGTGGACTCCGGCCCACACCAGCCTAGTAAGCTACCGCTTTCGGATATCGAAAAGGGGTTATAATATTACTTACAATTCCGAGCGCCTGAATGCGGCCCTGAATGGCCGACCGCTTCGGCTTCCACTCTCCGTTGTGTGGGTTCCAGCCGCTTGGCTGCTGCTCGCCTACTGCCTCCCAGCCCGACCACCAGCGGGGACTACTGAGTCAGTCTGGCCCGCGCTCGGTATGGCTGTCTGGGCCGATGTCGCTGCTCGAGGTGGTGGGGGCGCCCCAGGGGGTGTCGCTACTCGGGGCGGAGTGGGTGCCCTTGGGAGTGTTGCTGTTCGGGGAGGAGTGGGTGCCCTTGGCGGCGTCGGCGCTTGGGGCGCACTCTGCGTCCTCTGCTGGCGTGCAAGCGGTGTCTCGTCCTCTTCGTCTTCCTCGTCATCGGTCAAGCCGGCTATGACTTTACGACGTTTCCGACTACCCTCCTCGTCGTCGATGATCAATGGACCCCCCGTGCCTAGGGGGTCCGTGGACTTCCTCTTCTGGGAAGGCCCCTCTGGTGCGGGGCGCTTCCCAGTTGCCTTTCTTGTCACCCGAGGTTCCTGTGCGTCTACGTCGGCTGGCCAGTCGTCTGCGGGTGCGTCGGAGACATACACTGATGCTCGGTCCTGGCCACGGATCTTGCAGACATCAGATCAGGAGTTACGATTGTGGACCAGTTACTATTAATATCAAATTGACACTGTGGGCTATTTTAAGCATACTTGAGGTGGCGGCGATGTCAACTTGTACGCCTTCATAGTGCTCGGCAGCTGGTGGTATCCTATCAGGTCGAACAGCTATGCCAACCACCAGTTCACCTCTTCGTGCGAGAGGTTCCTTGCAGACTCCCTGGTGGGGTCACCTGACCCCGAGTACTCATACAGCGGGTGCACCCGCTCCTTGCACGGTTGTACCCACCTGCAGATGAAGTTCAGGGCTATTGTTGGCCCGTCTAGCTGGCTCCTGTCAAACATCCCGAGCAGCTCTTTAACATGTACCATTTCGGCGCTGGTTGGCCTTGCCGACCAGCTCTCCTGCTGCTCGGGGATCTGTGCGACGTCACAAGCGATGAATGGCTCTTGCTCTTGCTGTACGTAGAACCACTTCTTATACCAATCTCTCATGGACGAGCTGAGGGGTACATTGAGGTACTCGGCCTTCATTCCATCATGAAGGTTCAGGTAAGCTCCCACAGCTACTTTGGATCCTCCCGCGCCTCCTTTCTTCTTCAGGCAGAAAAAGTGCCTCCACAGATTGAAGTGGGGCTGGATGCCGAGAAATGATTCGCAGAGGGTGATAAAAATCGACATCGACAGAACAAAGTTCGGGTGGAGGTTGCAGATGCTAATCTTATAATAGTCACACAACTTGCGAAGGAAGGGATGGCACGGATTCCCAAATCCGCGCCAGTAAAAATCCTCAAAAACAACTATTTCACCAGGACGGGGGTCTGTATAGCTCTCATCGTCTGACGTCCTCCATTCGCCGATTGTGGCCTCGGCCATCACTCCGGCGGTGACGAGCTTCACCAGGGTGGCCTCCGTGCTCATCGACTTGCTCCACTCCGCCGCCATGAGCTGCGCTCTTGCTCCACGGCTCCCGCGCGCCATCCTCTTTTCCTTCTTCAGTCGCGGAATGCGGTTGCGGTGTGAGGGGTGGTGTTGGAGCGGCTGGATCTGGTGGCGATTGGATCTAGGGTTTGGCTTGCAGAAAAAGTGCCTCCATGCGTCATTAACTTTTCGCAATGACACTTAAGTGGGCACACTTCATCAAAGATGAATTGTTTTTCTTTTTTCCTCGGATCACCATGCATTTTTCTGACAAGGCATTTTCCGACAAGTGCGGTGGTCAGCTGTCAGCTGAACTGGTCGGAAGGGGAGGAATATTCCTCGGCAGACCACTCTTCTGGTCGGATGTTCCAAGACTTCAAGGCTCACTGGTCGGAGAAGGTCAAGACGGCGTGTCGCTTCAAAATACATAGTGCTCGGGGACTAGCTGTGGGGGTATAGACCCGTATACCCTCATGGCTCCACATGGGCCGTGCCAGACGAGGTGACCCAATTTGCCAGAAAGGGCCTTGCGGATCTCCGAACTGCTCGACGAACCGTGCGGAGCCAGCAGAGACTACTTAATGGTCAAGGAAACCTAGTCGGTTAGGATAGATATCGTATCATCTGCGGATACAGGAGTTGTAATCGGCTGGGATTAGATTCCTTAGATCTGTAACCTTGCCCCCGGACTATATAAGGCGGGCAAGGACCCTCCTCAAATCATCACGTATCAATACAATCCACGAAGACGCAGGACGTAGGGTATTACGCGATTCGCGGCCGAACCTGAATAAATCTTGTAATCCTCTTGCGTCACCATCTAGTTCGTTGTCTTACGCACCTCCACCCATAATCTACTACCATGGACATACCCCTCGGTAGACTGTCGACCACATATCGTCGACACTGCCCTTTTACCAAGGAGGTTTGGGGGCGTTATAAAACAATGGTTCAATCTGTCAGCATTAGATTCAGTTAATGTATCAGGTTCCCTACACTCGTACTTGTGGAGATGCCGGCGGAAAATTGATAAAAACCAAAGAAGGAAGGTTGATGGGATCTTCATCTATTTCTAGTGGAGCATTGGGAAGGAGAGAAATCGAAGGATTTTTCAGCACACCTCCCTTAGGCCGCTGCAGGTCGCTGGACTCTGCAAGGATAAGATCATGCAATACCACTTGGCTACGACTCACAGGAATGATGAAACATTGCAGTAGTTCAGGAGCGGTGTCAGCTCTCTTCTTTTTTAGTCGTTTGTGCTCAGATACTACCCAGTTGTTGGTGTTGTTTTTCTTTTGTTTTCTCTTTTTTCTCAAGCGGCGTTTTTTCTTAAGTGGTTTTGTTCAGTTGTTTGGGTTTCCTATCAGTGCTGTTAGAAATCTTTTGTAAAGTTTTTTTCTTTTATATCGTCTAATAAAACTTGCGGCAAAGCTTTTGTCGTCCTTTCGGAAAAAAATAAGTAAAATAATACAATATGATAGTATAATATCCTACCCCTATCAAAAAGAATTTATTTTGAGTTTGGTTTGAGTTAAACTATCTTAGGTTTAACTAAGTTTATAAAAAATAATATAAATATTTATGACTCCAAATAGATATTCTCTAAAAATATATTTCATGACGAATATGATAAAATATATTTACTATGATAAATATTAATATCTTTAAATTTAGTCAAACCTAAGATGCTTTGGTGTAATACTATGCTAAAAATGTTTTTTTATGGGACAGAGGGAGGAAAAAAATATTAGATGTGAAATGTGCAGTAGATAGATAGATGTAGATAGATGGGGTAGATGTATTTCAGGTCCCAGAGACTTTCTTCTCCATGAATCCGTGCACGCATATACCTAGGCCCTTATGCTTTCTCGTTAACACAAGATAGTATCGGAAATATTCATCATTGTATCTGACTCTGATTGCAGCCTTAAAATAAATGTGCACGAATCCTCATTTGGATATCACCATGTACACCTAGGCCATCGTGCTATCAATGTACTCTCTCTGTCTCTTAATATCTATAGTCGTGGGAAACGTGCTGATCAAACTTTCATAATTTTAACTATATTTATAGAAAATATTAACAACATTTATATTTTTAAATAAATTTGTTATGAATATATATTCAACGATCTATGTAATGATACTAATAATGTATCGTCAATATTAATATCTTTTTATATATATTTGGTTAAAGTTGAGTACATTGACTCCTCGAGAAATGAGATGGACAGATTAAAAAGTACGGAGGAAGTACAATATTAATACAAGGATATCCAAATAAAACGTTTATTAATTGTCAGTATATCTAAATGCTCGCGAATCCTCCATTTGGATATCTGATATCTGCATCATTACGCCTTGCTTTAGTTAGAGCTCTGCATTAATACGTACTTGAGCTCTCAAAAGCTCTATAAATAAATTATAAATATGCGTTCACGTACTGCCACGGGTGGATCCATATTGTCACTCGTGGGTGCAGCCGCACCCAGGAAAAAAGTGAAAACCAGTTGTTAATCCTGATTTTCCACCTCATTTGCACCCCCAAATTCAAAGCATCGCACCCAGTGCTGTAATCATTTTGCTTCGCTTAATCGCTTGCAGCTGCAGAGAAGCCATCTCTAGATTCCAACTACAGATCTCTTTGCATGTCCATGCATGGTTCCACGCTTGCACCCCTTGAATATCCAATTCTGATTCCGGTCTCCAGTGCAGAAAATCAGGCCACTGCAACCGAGTATGGTCCCTGGCAGCCGCGCTGGTTAGCAGTGGCCACAGTACATGCAACCATCTGAGAGAAGTCCATGATCTTCCTCACTCACTGATCATCATTCCGAAAATAAGGGAAGCAAAATTAATTGTATTTTCAATTATTTTCGATGCCCATCAAGTTAATTGAGCACCCTAATTAGATTTTAATTATGCGATTCTTGTTGATTCCCATCTTGTTAATGTGGCACTTGGTGAATTATCTGAGAGATTAGGCATGATTAAGAGATATATGAACCAAAGTAAAGGCCTCCGTGGGCAAGTTCAATGTAGGTCCGGTTGTATCTAGAGCCACATAATCTAGAAAAACTCGTTTGAGTCACTATTATAAAAATATCAAAAGTCAATCTGAATTTTGATTTATGTTTAGGTATTTGTAATGTGAGTGGGATTCAACAGTGAGGTAGTATTTTGTTTCATAAATGGCCTCTCAAAAATCGTATGACAATTATTATGTCATGTACTAGTATCATATTGTCTCCACATATTTAATTAAAATAATAGGAGAAATCTAACATTTTATCACTATTTAGTATAGCATTTTATATGGCAATTTAGTGTTGAAGCGGCGCACCCCCTCCTTTCCGCTCTAGCTCCGCCCCTACTGCACTACCAATCCACTCACCGTACCGTAGTGGCATAGTCTCCGTACCGTTCCTTCCATTGGCCTATCAAGCTAGTTTCCGCACCCACAGTAGCTAGCGACGAACATTGGCGTTATGGCGGCAGCAACAACGACGACAATTTCCTCCACGCTCGCCGTGGTGCTCCTCTGTGCCGCGTCCTTGGTGGCAACCGGCGCCGCCGGTGGCCACCACCATCTCGAGGCCAAGAAGGCCAACGACCTGGTGGCGAAAACGTGCGCCAATGTGACGAGGCGCCACTACAGAGGGCCTGGGCTCACCAGGCAGTTCTGCGAGTCGGCGCTACGGTCAGACAAGCGCAGCGTGGCGGCCAAGGACCCACGTGACCTGGCGCTCGTGGCCATGGACCTCGTCCAGAGTGGTGCCGCGGACGCGGACACCAAGGTTGGCGGCGCGCTGCGCTCCGGCGCGACGGCGAAGTGGAGCAAGTACACGATGCTCTGCCTCCACTACTGCCGGCAGGACCACAACGACGTGGTGCGCGCCATCCCAGAGTGCCGCGCGTTGGTGCAAGAGTACAATCCGCGGCGTGCCGGTGGTCGCCACGGGCAGGGTCACGGCAGCGGCAACCTGATTCCCTTTGAGTACCTGGAGTGCGCAGGCAGGCTGGTGCACGCTGCAGATGACTGCTGGGTTCACATGTTGTACCAAGACCGTGAGGCAAAGAAGGCGGTGTGGAAGGAGGTCGTCGAGGTCGCCAGTCGGGCCAACCTCGCCAAAGCTATGGTCGAGCAAATGGTTGGCGTTGCTGACGATGATGGTCATTAGAGCCTTGTACTAATTTATTTACGGAGCTATAGCTAAAACCATGTAATTTGATAACTTGCTCCTATATTATCCCAACAACAAAAGAGTTATAATGACTAAGGTGACTTGAATAAAAATATTACACATGCATAAGCCTATTTTTGCTGTTGGACCTAAGATCTGTGCAGCTCAATCAACTTCTTGATCTGACTCACCTTGCTGAGCAAGGATCGGTGTTTGTTCGCTAGATGTTCGCCAAGCAATCTGGCCAGCTTAAGCAAATAATAGGTTGCATTGTCAGCTAGCAGCGGAAAAATAAGAAAAATATTACCTTTAATTTGGTAGACTCTAATGCGCACCTCTACTAATAGCCATTGAAACTATTTTGTTCTCTAAAATGATATCTTTATCATTATGAAAAATACATCACGTAACACCTGGATTTGCATCTAGATTACCGTAACCTACCAATATGAAATTAAGATACACTACTCTAGATCAAAGTTTGAGTGTAGGAGTGTCTAAATGCCTAACTGACTGAGTGGCCGAGTGACCGAGTGCTAGAGTGAGTGATTGAGTGGCCGAGTGATCGTGTGCCAGTGGCTAAGTGATTGAGTGACTGAGGCTGCGATATTATCCACGGCTAAGACTGAGTGACTGAAAAACAAAGTGGTTGAGTGTTTAGGTGACTGAGTCTAAGTGCCTTTATGGCCGAAGTGTCTGGAGTGACTAATTGATGAGTGACCAATTGCTTGAGTGATTGTGTGCGAGACTACTCCGATTAACTAAGTGCCTAGGTGATTAAGTGGCCAAGTGGCTGAGGGGCTGAATGACTAAGTGATTAAATGACTAGTGGCGGATACGGGATTTTGAACTTGCGTATTCAAAACTGTGAAAATGTATTAATCTTTTTTATAATCTAAAACCAAGTGGCTAACGGTAAAATTTTGTCAAATCCTAGGTGGTGGCAGACTCAGAATTGTATAGGGTATGCCATGCTAAAATTTTTATTTGCAAATCGGTAACATTCGTTTAACAATTCAATTAGCAATGCTAAGTGTTTAGCAATTTGGTATATATTTAAACCATTAATTACAAACCAACTCAAGTGTGTGCTCTATAGGAACATAGCACGATGCCGACCAGAACCTGTAGCCCCCCGTGGCGCCGTGCCCCGAGACACTGCGCCCTTCGGCTTGCGCTCCGCCGACGGACGTTCGCTGATCAGGTCACACGCTCGCAGCCCCGTGCCCGTGCACCGCTACGCACAGCGCACGCCAACCTGGCTCGGGTACTCACGCTGCCTGGCGTGGGAGAAACTGGGCCAAATGCCCACTGGCCTTGTTGGGCCATCGAGTGGGGAAGAAAAGCTACAAAAGAATTACGTCTGTTGAATTGTTATAGGATATTCGTTTTGGCTTATTTTTTCTACACCATACATGTATATACACTCACTATACATATAAAAATTTCTGGCAAAAAAATTGGATATTCAACTAAATACCCTTGAACAGAAGTGGGCTTTCCCCATGAGTGATTAATTGCTTGAGTGCTTGAGTCTACTATATTGTCAGAGTCTGAGTGACTTCTTGGCGAGTACTCGAATGGCTTCAACTTATCAGTCAATCATAATATAATATTTTTCTCTCACATCAAATCAGCCAACAACTGATCCAAGCGAACATGGTCTAACTTAGAGCATCTGAAGTCATAGGTCAGAGAGAGAGTGCCACCTACGCCATAAATTAAATAGATGCATCCACAAATCAGTTGACTGAGCGGAGAGGACACAGCCTCCTATGGCCCTATGGCGGACGGAGAAATATTTTTTTATTGCCGATAGCTGCCGACGAACAAACCGATGCAAAAGGTTTACATCGACTCTCCTCCCTCTCCTCCTTGGTTCGGTCTGCTCTAGTCGACGAACCGAATCAAGCTGGTAACACGTAGGACGATGCATCGGTTTGTTTTCCCCACTAGAGACGGTCAACGATCAAGAGGTTGAGTGATTTTTGTGTCTGATGCTACAATATTATCCTTGGCTAAGTGACTTAGCGGTGGAGTGGTCGAATAATAGCTCAGTAGCTAAGTGGCTAATTAAATGATCAAGTGACTAATCCCACCGTCCCGTAAAGACGGTCACTGGGGAGTTTAAAATTTGTCTAAGAAAGACGGTCGAGTTGAAGGCTGGCAGCACCAGTAATAAAAAAAACAAGAAAACTTCTTATCCGGTCGTTTCCTGCTCTCGCATATCCATCCTCTCCTGAAAAAGAGTTAGACGTGTGAACACACTCTCCTCCACTCATTTCCCACCTCCCCAATCCCCATCAATAGGCAGTGCCTAGTGTTCTTGGTAAACATGCCTGATCATAGAATGACGGTCTTTGCGGGACAAAGGGAGTTAGTGCCTAAGTGACCGAGTGATTGAATGGCTAAATATATATGTTGTACAGTTATACTATTAATCCATTAAAAACATTTAAGTTTCGGTAATGCTCAGGAGTGGATGTCCGCCCGAACAGACACCGCCTTCCTAGGCCTGCACGGCCCACCAAGCCTGCCTCCTCCTCCTCCTCCTTACGTCTCCCAAATCTCTCTCAAAAATATCTATCAACTTGCTCGCCCATCGCATGCTTCACGGTGCCGTGTGGCCACCGTCCATCCACCCCACTCTACATTTGCCGCCGCAGGCATCTCCCCCACGCACACCCACCATGTGTTGTTTGCTTTCGCTCCTGCCCATCACGTGTGCCCACCCGCGTGCTCTCGCTTCTTGCTCCCGCAGTCCCACCAACGTCGTCGGGCGCAGCGCTCGCCTCTGCTGGTGCTCATGATGTCGTCACGCACCTCAAGCCAGTCCCCGGCCGAGCCAAGGGCACTCATGAGCGCAGCCCGTGCTAGTGGTGCCCACGCCCCAAGGTCGGAATAAATTGGCCCCAACCTCTCCTCCCATATGTTGCAAATGTATGTTCCAATTGTTTTAAATGTTTCAGAGGTATGTAGCAGGTATTTTGTATGGATGTTGCAAAAGTAGATTGAGACGTTGCATATGCTGCAAGTGTTTCAGAGGCATATTGGAAGCGTTTGTTCAAAATATTTGATCTGTTTCTATAAATGTCCATGCAGCCCGAGGCACGGTGGCCCCGCACGAAGCACGCTATTTTGGCCTGGCCCAAGCACGGCACGACTCGATGTTTAGCGGGCCCGAGCTGGGCCGGCCCGGTGTTGTAGGCCGTGCCTGGGCCGCTACTACGACATGTGGGCTGGCACGGCACGGCCCGACTTTTACAATTAGGCGCGACTTCGGCCCGGTGACTATAGTGGCCTGGCAGCCTGCTAAGAACCCAACTTCATTTCATATTAACCCTACTTCATTTCCCCCTCCCCCTCCCCGCCCCCCGTCCCTGCCGCACTCCCTGCGACTCGTGCGTCGCGTGACTCCTCGGCACCCGCGGCCCCGCTCGTGCCTCGCGGTCGCGGCAGCCACATCACTCCTCCACGCCCCAGCGCCGCCCCTCGCGCAGCCGTAGGCACAGTGCATGCAGCGGTGGAAAGCGCAGTGGCCGCCCTATGCCTCCTCTCGCATGACTCCTCCCCTCGCGCAGCCACATCGCTCCTCCTCACCCCTCTCGCGCAGCAGCAGGTGCAGCTCACGCGGCGGTGGCAAGCGCGGTGGTCGGCCTCCGCGCCACCTCCGGATCTAGGTCTAAGGCGTCGGCCTCCTCCACATCCAGCTCGAGGTCGAGGATATCGGCCACCTCCGGATCCAGCTCAAGATCGAGGACATCGGCCACCTCCGGATCCAGCTTGAGGGCATCGGCCTCCACTATGCCTTGGCCTCCTCCTCTCTGTCCTCCCTTCCCTGTTCCCACCCTCTCTCTCTCGCTCTCACCTATTTCAGGCTATGGGCTGGCCCGATCCCCGCCTCGGACTGTGCTTCTCGGGCCGGCCCGGCCCGAGAAACGGCCCAGCAGGGCGTGCCTAGGCTGTTGGTCAGGCACGACGCCCGCTTCGGCACGGTCCGGGTCGTGCCGTGCTGGCCCGACCCTCTTTGGGTCGTGCCTAGCACGGGCCCGACCGGGCTGGCCCGTTGGCCATCTATATCTGTTTCAGACGTAGACGTATGTTACAAGCGTTTTTTATCTAGATGTTGCACATGTTTCATACCTATGTTGCAAGAGTATGTTTGAAATGTTTCAGCTGTTTCATTTTTATGTTGCAATAAGTGTTTTCATGTTTCAATTTGCAAGTGTTTTATCTGGATGCTGCATATGTTTCACACATATTGCAATTGTATGTTCCAAATGTTTCATCTGCTTCAGTCGTATGTTGTATCCAAGTGTTTTATGTTTCAGAGGTAGAGAGTCCTGGGAGCATGATCTGGACGCCGGGGGATGGGGCGCGCAGCGCACCTAGGATCCTGCGGACGGGGCGTGCTCGTCTTCATGCCGACTCTCGGGTCCCGCTCGCCCAGAGATAAAGGAGGGGAGTCAGGGGAGAAGGAGCGGCAGGCGCGACATTTCCCGCAAACGCGTGGATGTCCGGACTCGCTGTCGCGGAGAGAGAGGAGGGGGCCAAGGGGGAAGGAGCGGCAGACGTGGTCTTTTCCGTGGGCGCGCGTGGCGAAGGTGTCGCGGGCGTCTGGACACGCGCTTTTGTTTGAACGTCCGAGCGCTAGTACCTCCCTTTAAGTTTTATCCATGTTACAACCAGCTTTCCTCTACCATGTTATGTGATAGTAATGCTACTACGCCAATTTAAATTACCTACCTTGTCGATGCGATTACATTAAAGTGTTCCACTTGGTTCCCTAAATATTTTAAGAAAATAATAATGTAATTAACAAAAAGTTTAGAAATCATATTTTATTTTTAAGTATCTAATGTTAATAGACGTCACCTATCACAATCTATAAATGTGTCCGGACGTGTATGTGCATGGCTACTAGGATGCTGAACAGGGGGAGTACCAAGTTCATGTTCATCCAAGAGGAATTATAAGAAAAACTGAAATCTGTAACCCTATCGAACATATTAGACGGGCCATTAAGACAGATCCAAGAAGGCCCACCCAACAGCCCAGTAAGCGTGGAGGTCATCCATCTAAGACACGGAGAGGGCCCTGGGAAAAGTAGCCGGCCTTCTTCCTCTCCTGCTCTCCCTTCCCTTCCTTTCCTGCCCGCACAAGGGATTTCGTTTCGTTTCGTTTCATTTCGTTTCCTCCCGTTCGTTGAAGCCGGCAGAGAGGCGAGGCGAGGCGAGCGGCACGGACACGGACCTCGCGCCACCAGCCGCCCGAGCTCCCCGCGCCATGGATCCCATCATGAAGCTACTCGAGGACGACGAGGTGCCCCGCCCGACCTGGGCCTCTCTTGCCATTTTCGGATTCTTGTGGGGGGTGAAGGCCGGTGGATTTGATTGGAACCGTGCCCTTCTTCTTGTTCCGAATTGCGCAGGATGAGAGTCTGCACTCGGGTGCCGACGTCGAGGCCTTCACGGCGGCGCTGAACCGCGAGGTGGAGGCCAGCGCCAGCGCCAGCACCAGCACCAGCGTCCCCGCCGGCTCCTCCTGCTCCTCGTCCCAGCCCACGGATCACGGTGCTGGTGAGCCCCCAGACCCCGTCGCCCCTTTCTGTTCTCTTTTCAAATTCGCGGCGTGCTCTACTTTTGGCGAGAATTGGGGGTTATAGGAATCAAGAAACGGCACGGGTGGTTTTGGATAATGCGGCTCTTGGGTTTGGGGGAAAAATGACTTCGACCAACGTTCCTCTGTCTATGGTAACAGAATGTAGCTCCAGAGTTGGAAATGCTGGACTCTATTTTTCTGTTTAGTTTGTGCACTGCATAGACAGTCTGAACAAATGCGCCTCGATGAATCTCTCCTTCAAAAATAGGTTGGCTCAGCTCTCTGATGGAGTCTCTGATTGAGTTTGATTTGAATAGGGTTTGACATTTATGTCTTCTTGCAGTACAAATAAATATAGTAGGGAAAACAGTGCTGAAGTAATGAAACTTGGGCATTCTGTCGTAAGGAAAAAGAAGTGCTCAAGACGTTGGGGGTCAAATAATGGTCTCTGGATTTGAAAATCATGTAGGTTTCTGAAGTTAGCCTAGGATTTATTAGAAATAGCTATGGGTTTCTGACTTAATTCAGTAATTATCACCAATATGTAGGTCTTATTTTAAGATTATCTGTGCTTGAGTTTGAATCAGATTGGATGATGTTTGTCCTGTTGGTAATGGAAGTATGAAGTCTGCCAAAAAAAAAACTCATTTGAACTTGAAGACATGTTAGGGTTTCTGATTCAAAAATTATTGTAGAGTGGTTTCTATACAAGTGTTTGTGTGGCCCTTGGACTATTGAGATTGGAACAGAGAATGGAATTTACACTTCTATTCTTGTTGTGGTGGACTTTGCAACAAAAATAGAACTTGAAAGCAACATAATTAGGGAGTTATCTGATGGTATTCTCTTTAGGAGTATAGTATTTATGTTTCCCTTTTGTTTGGAGGATCCGAACCAGTGTTTTTTTTTTGGCATTGGTGTTATGAGTGCAATGAAGTTTTCAAACAAAGACTACATTAGGAACATTTTTCAGCAAGTAAGCAAAAGTACAATTTTTTTTGTATCCATGTCTTAGCTTGGCATGTGATGCTATGTTTTTTTTTATTTCACTTCCTCAGTTTTTCTAACCTATACTCGCTTGATAAGCATTACTTCATATGGAAGCAAAAGTATAACTATCATGTGAAGGAAGCATATTGGTATATATGTATATTTTCAAAAGCTGGCCTCTTCCAAGTTTCAACATAACTTTTAGGTATACTTCCAATTTAAGGGGCATTATAAAGCTCTTGCTTGTGAGTTGTGACATAGTTGGATCTTCCAATGACTTCAATTGCATTCTCAATATGGGGCCCTTCTGATTTGATAACTACTCTCTCTGGTGTACTAATAATAATGACTTGACACCAGAAATCCAGGATGTCCCAAAAATCTAGATTAGTGTCTGGCTTGCACAGAATTTCTAGTTCCATGAGTAGATCACAGACATGCACAATTTTCAGCACCCACGATGCATTTTACTCTTTTCCCATATACTATTATCTTAAATGCCCCCCTTTGGTTGCTGACCTATGCTGGGATTGTTTTTATCAATTTAGTCTAATACTCTGTACTTACATGGTTCCTGCATAATTTAACCTCCAATTGCAGGACTTTTACCTCAGGAACACAAGTCATTATTAAACCATGGTCATGGTCAGTGGCAAGATGCAGTAAAGAATGAAATTGTAAACCAGGAGAGCCAGCAACAGGAACAGACACATGCGCTTAGAAATGATCAGCCATCAAGACCTGAAATGGTTTCTCAAGGTTCTAATAACAACCCCCTTCCCACTAATACACCAAAAGAATGTGATTTACTGAAGGCAAAGCAAGAGCCTGGGACCACATCTCAACAAGGTATTGTTGCTCAGCAGCAGCCTATGCAGCAAATGAAGAGTGAACAAACACCAATTGTCACTCAGCAGCAATCTATGCAGCAAATGAAGAGTCAACAAACACCACACACAAACCAAACAAATAGTGCAACTACAACAGCAAAAGCCCCAGTTGTTACATTTCACATGTTAATTCCAATTTTAAGACGCTACCTTGACAAAGACAGGGATATGCAAGTGCAGTCCATTTTCACCAAGTTGCGGGTTTGTATATTGTTTATTTCTTAATTTTATATTTGGTCATTACTTTTTTACTGGAAACTTCCGGTCAATCTGTCCAAGGACGAGAAAGCTCTAATAAACATATCAGAATCACAGAACAATAGAAATATGGAGTACAGTATTAACTTTTATTTCCTTCCAAACATCGGTTTGGATGTTTTTATTACTACTACACTAGAGTAATATTAATTTTCTCTTATACATACATATTGATTCAAGTCAGTAAGTCTCAAGTAATCACATGGGAATTGTTGTTGTTGTTTTTTATAAAACTTGCATGAAAATTAATCTGCTTATCCTTTTTCTAAATTTGATCTTTTATTTTAATAGAAAAATGAAGTCAGCAAGGAACACTTCTTAAAAGTTGTAAGGAATATTGTTGGTGATAAATTGCTTAAGCAAGCTGCTTCACAATATCAAATGCAGGTAAATAATCTTTCGACTTCATTGTGTTATATGTAAACATAGCCTGGCTTGCCACCATTTATAAGTGTTGCTTAGCTTTGTACTTTTAGTGTTTATAAGTTAGGTCTGTCTGTATATCTATCAGCATTGCATGTAGTCTTATTGTAGTCATTCTTACCAGCACCTTTTGTTTTGGGAGAGGGGTTACTTACTCATGTTTGTCAGCACACTGCTCAGGCACAGCGAAGCCCTCAGACAAACCCAAGCAACTATTCTTTATCAGGTCAAGTTTCTGGTCAGCAGACTGTTCCAAGTGGTTCTACGACAGGAGATGAACAGAAGGGATATCCAGGGGCTCACACCATCCCTATGAAACAAGCTATTGACAGCACTTGGCCACCTCAATTTCGGCCTTCCTCGTCTGGCCAAATGCAGAGTAATACGGGTTATCCACCTTCACAAACCAATTTGCATAAGGCTAATGAAATGGGAAACATGTCGGATGGGAAAGGGGTGCATATGTTACAAACTCGTCCACCCAATAACTCCATACCAGTACAAACAATGCAGCATCATGTGCAGCGTCCACAGACATCCTCACCAGTGTTTGGGGCAAATAGTATTCATGCACGTCCATTTCCGCGGCCAGTTGGAGGTCCAGCTGCACCATTTAGACCACAAATGGCAGATTCCAATCCAAGAGCACAATTGGTCCAGGGAGCTGTGACCACAGTAGCTGGGAGTGTGCCAACACGACCCATAGTGTCTGGAAATGCGCCAAGTAACCAATCTACAAGGCAACAATCAGCAAACAAGGAGCAAAAAACTAATTCTTTTGCTCCAACAGCACATATGAATAAGGAAACTGTTAGCCAAAACTCTGAATCTTCACAGAATTCTTTTGCTGCAATGCATGCAAAACAAGTCAATCAAGCCCTGGGATCTTCAAAAGTCAGTGCTGGCACGGAAAGCCAGTCACCACAATTGAGTGCGCCTAAGTCTTTAACCACAACAAGCTTAAGTCAGATTCAATCTCATGGCATTCAAGAAGAGCCTAAAATTCAGGTATGTATTAATTTGCTATTGTGTTGATATCTTTTCTTGTACTTTTAGTTGCACATAAGAAATCATTTCGGAAACATTACTTCCCGAAGGTTTAATTTGTTTGACAATTGGCATTATCTTTCTTATTAAGTTATATGAAACCTTGAAATGTTCTTGGCTGATCTTGCCAATGGTAAACTTCTACTTGAAACTCATATGACCATACCAAACTGCATTTACTCATAACTACACTAGAAACTTGATATTGATCAGTTTGAGCATGTTCACCAGTTAGTTTTCCCGCCTGTTTGCCAACTAAAGCAAGGACAGCTATCATAGATAGAAGTTTATGTAGGGATACTACAGAGAAACTTCTATATAGAGTGGAAATAATAGCAAGGGAGGACTATTTAGTGAAAAAGCGGAAAAAGCCTTGGCAGCCGACGTAATTTAATGCACATTGCCCTTATAGAGTGGATTGTGCTATTTCTACTTAGGTAATTGGCTAATTGTCATTCTTTAAGAAGAAAATAATAGCCCATTGGACTTACCATGCATTGGAAAAACAATCGGAAAATCATATGACGCCCTTGTTAGCTAAAATACCATGTTACAATGTTTCAAAAATCATCTAAAAAATCATGTATGCAGCACATCTAAAGTTAATTATAGCCACAACAATTCAATTTGAAATTCATCTTTGATGCTGAGATAAAAAAAAACAGTAGTGTCACTGTCAGCACATGATGAACAGTGCCAGGTTGACTGCTTGTCTATTTTGCTTCTTGGCATGTAGGATGAATTTCAAACTGAATTGTTGCGGCTATACTCAACTTCATGTGTGCTACATGCATGATTTTTGTAATGATTTTTGAAACATTGCAACATGGTATTTTAGCTAACATGGGCACCAGCCCCCCTGGGCACCAAATCTGCACTCAAAACGATCTAACTATGCCTCCTTTACCAGAACGTGTGAAGTACTGACTAACTTAGCAGTAAGGGAGCAACCTGAAGCTTGTAGAGTCAGTAGTTGGAACACATACTTGAAGGGTAGACCTGCTTTGGTTTTTTTTCTTGACTTAGTTGAATATTTAGACCATAATTTGGATCTCAAGCTACCTTTGATGTGTGCTGTCAAGGTTATAATAATAAATCATAGGGTGAGTAGATCCAAATAATCTTGCTGCGAAACTTGTGACAGCTCTTAAAGGTACCTCTTACGATATAGCAACAGGCAATCTGATTGATGCACGATATAGTAAATAGTCTTCTGTCACTCCATGAAGATTAAGTTGTTGCATGCAGAGTTTGATCTCTATTAACTGAGAAGCAGTGTTTTGAGCAAGGACAAGTAAGTTTTGTAACCAGCATTAACTTTAAATGTGTCTCCTTTAGATCATTTTGCATCAAAGTGCAATGAAATAATTTGTGAAGTGGAACTTCAAGAATTAAATTTGACTTACAGTTGATCATAAACAAGTAACTGCTAATCACTTGCAAGTTTTTGCAAACACCATAGGATATTCTTTTTGGAAAGCTCTCAATTTCTGAATATGTATCACTTGATCATATCATGGACACGAATTTGAATGGCTTTAACTCAACAGGGGTTGTAGTCTTTACTGAGATGTGATCAACTCATGCTGTCTGATAATTGCAGAACATGCCATATGCAACAGGGTTATTGTTATACCATGACCAAAATTCTTTTAAGTCCAAGGTTACTTCAGGAGCTTGCGTTGGGTATTCGAGTGGCCGAGTAGCGTAGGACATGGCTAAGGTGGCGGCAGCTCGTGATCTTTATGGCTGGCGGACAACGGTATCTCGTGCTTGTGGCTGAGGTGGTGGCTCATCCTCGTGCTCATGAGCTCATGGCTGCAGCTGCGGTGGCTGTGCAGGATGACACAAGTCAGCTTGCAGTGTCACGTTAGGGTTGGAGCAGAAATCAGGAAATAAACAAGGGGTTATGACTCGTAAATGGTCTGGGTTGTACCAGCCTGAATCCTATGAGGGTTTTTTTTTTTCTATTTTTGGTTATGTCAGCCTGTTTGGGCTACCTGAAGTTGAAATCACAAATTCTGACCTCAACCCGAAGTTTGCTCTGAGATGAATAATCAAACCTGGGCCCTCCCAAGGACCAAGCCAGAGCCTGATGGGAAAGGTTTTTCCTGGTTGGGTTTGCAGTCCGAGTTGGTTGGGCCTGACTTATGAGCCTTGGATTTCCAAACATAGCACCTCCAGGTTAACTTTTGACATAATGCAAGGATGAAACTGGAAGCAGTGTGCTATGGACATGAGGGCTTGCCCCACATTGGGTTAGGCTATAAGGGAATATTAGACCCCCCGGTGTTACAATTATAAGTTATAACAAACCTTTGTAATTTGTTCCAACAATATTCTGCATCTGGACTTTAAAAGAGACTAAAAGGCCCTAACGGTGTTGGGTTGTAGCTTCCTAACAATTCACAAACCTGAGTGCATCTAAGTGCAACAAGTCCTAGATGTGTGCCCCCTGCAGATGAAAAGCTCAATATCAATGACTTCCCTATAAATCCATACTCCTTAGTACTTCCATGATCCATGTAGAATTTGTGCTAGAACTCATTAACCTATTCGTCTAAGTCCACTCCGTACTATATTTGTGATTGTATATGATTGATGACCCGTATCAGATCTTTCAGAGTGGCTTGTATACGTGTGCAACCACATAATGATACAAGGAACCTAATTTATATGTTATGTAGTGAAAACTGTTGGAATGTGTGTGTATTAGGTCCATGAGGCTAGGCCCATGTGGCCCATGTATGATTACCTATATAGCTACCCTTCTAGGGTTAGCCCAAATTAATTGAATCACATTCTCTAGCATGGTATCAGCAGCCTAGGGTTAGGTTTTCCTCTCCCCACCCTTCCCAGCCGCCGCCGGTTCTCTGGTGGCCGCCGGCCCAGGGCCATGGCCGGCGCTCCTCCCCCACCTCCATCTCTCTACAGCTACTTCCCTCCCTTCTCTACCACCTCTTGGGCCCATGTCCTCGCTTCTCCACCTCCGGGCGCATCTCCAGAGGGCGCGCAACTTCCTGGCGGCGCTGCCGCGGTGACGGGCGCTGCCCCAGCCGCCGGCCTCCCTCTTCCCGTCGGGGCGCCCTCTCCTCCGCCCACTGCTGCCCCAGGGACCGGCTCTCTTCCTCCTGGAGCCGCCGCCATGGGCACTGGAGCCGCCCACGCCTCCCTACCTCCTGCAGCCGCCGCCCCCAGCCTTGGCGCCATGGGCACCGGGGCCGCACATGCCCTGGCCACCACCCCCAGCCTTGGCGTGGTGGGGGACGCCGCGGACGGGCTCCCGGCCCCAGTGGCCGTCCTTCCTCTGCCGGTGGCGCTACCTGCCGGCCCACCGCCGGGGTTCCAGCCGCCGACTGCTGCTGCCCCTGGCGATCTCCCTCTCCCGCATGCCGGCGTTACTGCTCCCGCGGTCGACTTCCAGATGGCCACACCTGGAGGTCAGGACTCCGCCCTCGCCGCAACCCTCGTCGCTGCCCGGGCTGCCGCCGCGGAGGGCAGGCTCGTGTGCGCGCGGCTGCCCTCGTGTGGGAGCGTGAGCGCGACGCGGCCGATGCCCTGGCTCGCCAGATTGCCGAGGCGGAGCAGCTCCTCGTCTCCCCCGCCTCCCGGGACGTTGGTGCCACCTCTTCCGCCTCGCCGGGACGTCGCGTGTCCCACACCGCCGTCCTCTGGCACGACCCGGTTGATCCGCTCGTGACTCAGCTGCACTACCAGGCCAGGGGGTCCAGAACATTCGCCTCCTCGTTCCGGTCGTCCTCGAGCCGGAGTCGCCCTCCTACGCCCGCTGGTTGGATCTGGTGCTTCTCACTCTCCGCCACTACGCCCTCGACGACCACGTCCTTGTTGACGCCTTGGTCGCCACCCAGACTCCGGTGTAGCTCCGTCTCGACAGCATCGTCCTCTCCTGGATCCTGGGGACGATCTCCCTGGACCTCCACGACCTCGTCCACACCTCACCTGAAGCGCGTCGGGCGTGGCTGGCCCTTGAGGGACAGTTCCTGGGCAACGCCGAGGCCCGGGCTCTGCGCCTTGACGCGAGCTTCCGCACCTTCGTTCAGGGTAACCTCTCCATCGGCGAGTTCTGCCGTCGGATGAAGGGTATGGCCGACTCTCTTGGTGACCTCGGTTGGCCCGTGGAGGATCGCATCTTGGTCCTCAACATCCTCCGCGGGCTCAGTGACCGCTACGCTCACCTCAGGACGTGGATCACCCGTCAGCGGCCCTTCCCCACCTTCCTGGAGGTCCGTGACGACCTGGTCATGGAGGAGCTCACGCAGGGCCTCCAGCCGGGGTCCACCGCTTCTCCGGGGTCCTCGTCTTCCTCGACGGCTCTGGCTGCCACTCCGCCCCGTCCGTCTGCTTCACCACGGTCGTCCGCTCCACCGCCGCCGTCTCTCCTGGGCCCCCTCTCTCCGGGCCAAGCGGGGGTGGGGGGGTCATGGCGGTCGCGGGGGTGGCCGGGGCGGTCACGCCCAGGCCCCGGCACTGGGTGGCCCACAGGGGGGCACCGTGGTCCGGGCGCATCTCCATGTGGCCCTTCCACGCTCCCGGGGGCGACCCGCGTCCACCGGCGGCCATGCTCACCGGTGCTCCACCTGGTGCTCCACCTTCCGGCGGCTTCCCTGCTACGCCGTGGGCTCCACCCTCCGGCACCCTACCTGGGGTTGCCAGCTGGGACCAGGCGGCTTTGGCCCGCTCGTTCAGCACCATGGGTCTGACACCTCCGGTCGGACCTGAGTGGATCGCTGACTCGGGAGCCACCTACCACACCACCCCTGATCCCGGTATACTTTCGTCTCTCCACTCTCCCTCTTTTTCTCTTCCTTCGTCCATTATGGTCGCAAATGGTTCGTGTCTTCCAGTCACGTCTGTGGGTACCGCCGGTGCTCATGGCTCCTTTCGTCTTCCTGATGTTCTTGTTGCTCCTTCTCTGGTTCACAACCTTCTTTCTATTCGTCGTTTTACAGCTGACAATTCCTGTTCTGTGGAATTTGACTCTTCTGGTCTTACTGTAAAGGATTTGGCTTTCCGGCGTCCTCTGCTCCGATGTGACAGCTCCGGGCCCCTTTACACCCTTCGCTTCCCGACGGCCACTTCGTCTTCTCCGCCATCCGTTTTGTCAGCTGCCTTCGCCGCTTCTACTTCCTCTACTACTTGGCACCGGCGCCTCGGCCATCCTGGACGTGATGCCCTGATGCAGCTCAGTCGTAGTTCCGGACTTCCATGTACTCGGGCTCCTGATGAGCAACTGTCATGCGTGCCAATTGGGCCGACATGTTCGTCTTCCTTTTCATAGTTCTACTTCCCATGCGGCCCGTATTTTTGATCTTGTACATTGCGACCTATGGACATCTCCTGTTATCAATCTTTCTGGTTATAAGTACTATCTTGTGGTGGTTGATGATTTTTCGCATTATTCGTGGACTTTTCCCCTCCGTGCGAAGTCTGATACATTTCCCACGCTCCTTCACTTCTTTACTTGGGTGTCCACACAGTTCGGCCTCACCATCAAGGCCGTCCAGTGTGACAATGGTCGTGAGTTTGATAACTCCACCTCCTGAGCATTCTCTCTCTCACGGTGTTCAGTTGCGCATGTCTTGCCCATATACCTCTTCGCAGAATGGCAAGGCTGAGCGGATGATTCACACCACCAACGACACCGTGCACGCCCTTCTGTTTCAGGCCTCTCTCCCTGCTCGCTTCTGGGCTGAGGGCTTGCACATCTCCACCTACCTCCTCAACCGTCTTCCTTCCGCTGCCTGTCCCGCTCCCACGCCACACCACGCCCTCTTCGGTACCCCTCCTCGGTACGATCACCTCAGCGTGTTTGGGTGTGTGTGTTACCCCAACACCGCTGCCACTTCCTCCCATAAGCTGGACCCCCGCTCCACTCTGTGTCTTCCTCGGGTACTCCCCGGATCACAAGGGGTACCGGTGCTTTTACCTTACCTCCCGACGGATCCTCATCTCTCGCCACGTGGTGTTCGATGAGTCCGTTTTTTCCTTCTCCAGCACCACCACCCCTCCTGTTCCTGACCCCCCTCCCTTTTTCCCCTGACACGGTGGTCCAGCCACCTTTTTCGTGGTCTCCTGCAGGTACCGCTTCGCCGGGCTCCTGTCCCGGCTCCTCGGTGGGTCCGGGCCCGTCGTCCTCTGGCGCGGCCCCGACCTCTCCGATTGGCGCAGACCCGGGGCCTTCGTCCCCCACTACTGCCCCGGGGGGGGGGGGGGCGTGCCGGTCGGCGTCGCCGGGTCCTGCCCCGGCACCTCCGTCGAGGTTTGCCGCGCCGGTACGGGTGTACCAGCGCAGGCCGCGGCCGCCGCCACTCGCGGTCCCTTCTCCGCCGGGGACACCGACACCACCGCCGCATTCCCCGCCGGCCCGTGGTGCACCGCCGGTCTACCACCCGCCGCTTCTTCATCGACACTCGCGGCATGTTCACCCGATGGTGACACGGCACGCGGCTAGCACACTGCCGCCTCGGGCACTTGAGGCTTCGACCGGCGACACGCTGGTCTCCCCGGTACCCTCTTCTGTCCGCGACGCCCTGTTGGATCCACACTGGCGCCGCGCGATGGAAGAGGAGTACGCCGCGCTTCTCGCCAACCAGACATGGGAGTTGGTGCCCCGGCCACCGGGCTCCAACGTCGTCACCGGCAAGTGGATCTGGACCCACAAGCGTCGGGCTAATGGCACTCTCGAGCGCTACAAGACTCGATGGGTTCTCCGGGGTTTCACTCAGCGCCCTGGAGTTGACTATGATGAGACCTTCAGCCCGGTGGTCAAGCCGGCCACCGTCCGTACCGTGCTCTCATTGGCGCTTGCTCGGTCATGGCCCGTCCATCAGCTGGACGTCAAGAATGCCTTTCTGCACGGCCTTCTCACCGAGACAGTGTACTGCAGTTAGCCGGCGGGATTCGTTGATTCCTCCCGTCCTGACATGGTCTGCCGGCTCAACAGGTCTCTCTACGGCCTCAAGCAGGCACCCCGGGCGTGGAACCACCGGTTTGCTACTTTCTTGCTGACACTGGGGTTCGTGGAGGCTAAGTCTGATACATCACTGTTCATCTACCATCATGGGGCTGACACTGCATACTTGCTGCTCTATGTTGATAACATTGTCCTCACAGCCTCCAGTGAGGCCCTTCTCCGCCGGATCATTGCTGCTCTTCAGCAAGAGTTTGCTATGAAGGATCTGGGTGTGCTCCACCATTTCCTCAGGGTTACTGTTGAGCACCATCCTGCCGGGTTACTTCTTCACCAGCAGCAGTATACTCGGGATATCCTGGAGCGGGCTGGGATGACTGACTGCAACCCCTGCTCCACTCCGGTCGATACTCAGGGCAAGCTGTCCGAGACTGAAGGCCCCCCAGTGTCCGACCCCACTGCATACAGGAGTCTCGCCGGTGCCCTTCAGTACCTCACCTTCACCCGGCCGGACATCACCTATGCCGTTCAGCAGGTCTGCCTTCACATGCATGATCCCCGGGAGCCTCACCTCACGGCTCTCAAGCGCCTCCTCCGCTACCTCCGGGGCACGCTTGACTACGGCCTTCTCTTCCACTGGGCCTCCTCCGCCGACCTCGTCGTCTACACTGATGCTGACTGGGCGGGGTGTTCGGACACTCGACGCTCCACCTCCGGCTACGCTGTCTTCTTGGGCGACAACCTGGTGTCCTAGTCGTCCAAGCGCCAGCCGGTGGTCTCCCGGTCCAGTGCCGAGGCGGAGTACCGCGCTGTCGCTAACGGCGTGGCTGAGGCCTCCTGGCTTCGGCAGCTTCTCGCTGAGCTGCACACTCCGCCCTCCCGGAGCACACTGATCTACTGCGACAATGTCAGTGCGGTCTACCTCTCCACCAACCCCATCCAGCACCAGCGGACGAAGCATGTGGAGATCGACCTCCATTTTGTTCGTGATCGGGTGGCCATGGGCGAGGTGCGGGTCCTTCATGTTCCGACTACCTCCCAGTTCGCGGACATCTTCACCAAAGGCCTCCCGTCCTTGACTTTCTCCGAGTTTCGCTCCAGCCTCAACATCACCGTGGCTAGTTGCGTCTGTGGGGGGCTGTGTGTGTTCTTATTTCTTGCTCAGCCTGGAACTCCGCTGCGCCGGCAGTTCAGACTGCGGGGGGGTGTTGGAATGTGTGTGTATTAGGCCCATGAGGCTAGGCCCATGTATGGTTACCTATATAGCTACCCTTCTAGGGTTAGCCCAAATTAATTGAATCACATTCTCTAGCAAAAACGTGCAATTATTAAAAACTAGCAATGCAGTAAATATCCTATCGGACAAAAGGATGGATTGGATAACAGTTAATGGTATGTTTATACCATGCAAACATGGGTTTTGCATTCATGATGTTCGAGAAAAAAAATGTTTGCATCCAGGGCTGCATGCTTGGTTGAGTTCTGTTCATTTCTTATAGAATCTCATGTGTTCACTCTTTTTTTTTTTTGCCTTTTACTGATTCTCACATTGTCACAATTCAGCATTGTGGGTGATTGTTTTTCCATTGTATTCTAATCAGTTTGCTTTTATTGTTAGATCCAACCTTCTGTGCAAGCACCTCCTGCGGCAGCTTCTAAAACACCTCAGAGGAAGGCATCTTCTGGACAGAAGAAGCCTTTGGAAGCATTAGGCTCATCCCCTCCACCATCTAGGTAAGTTCAATGCCATTTCTTAGTCCATAATTACATTCTGTTTTGACTCTGATGTGTGTTATGTTTTGTCAGCAAAAAGCAGAAGGTATCTGGAGGTTTCCATGAACAAAGCATTGACCAGCTTAATGATGTCACTGCAGTTAGTGGTGTTAATCTGAGGGTACATGACTATTCACAATGTTTATTTGCTTTGTGCATGACATTTGCCATGTAGCACCTATTATTTGATGAATTTTGAAGGTATAACAGTTTGTCCTTTCTGCCAGGAAGAAGAGGAACAACTTTTCTCTGGTTCAAAGGAAGAGAGTCGAGTTTCAGAAGCTGCTCGGAAAGTTGTTCAACTAGAAGAAGAAAAGCTCATTCTACGGAAGGGACCCCTGACCCAAAAATTAGCAGTAATCAGTTAAGACCTCCATCATTTTATGTTTTACTTGATAAAAAAATCTTTTGTCATCTATTCTCTGACTATGATGTTTCGGCAGTGAGTAAATGTAATTTGAAGGTCATTGGCACTGATGTGGAACGCTGTCTGTCCATGGTGAGATTATCCTGTAAAACGCTAAAAGCCTTTCCAGTTGTTTTGGCTTATGTATATCTAACTTAAAATTTTACCAGTGTGTTGAGGAGAGGTTACGGGGGTTTATAAGCAGTATAATAAGGTTCTCGAAACAGGTATGGTATCTTTAAATTCATTCAGTTTTCCTTCCCAAATAAATTATCTGAGATTTTGAATTCACTAAACATGTTATTGTCTGTAGAGGGTTGATGTTGAAAAGTCAAGGCATCGTTTTTATCCGTTATCCTCAGATGTTCGCAGTCATATTATGAGGGTGAACCGAGAAGCAAGAGAACAATGGGAGAAAAAGCAGGCTGAAGATGCTGAGAGAATTAGGAAACAAAATGATGTTAGTTCTGCACGATGTTTCAGTTTGATTTTTAATCTCTGTTCACATAAATCATGATTTAATGATCTAAGTTGAATAAGGAACGCTTGCCTCTTTGCCTCTTTTACTGGGACAAGTTTACCACTTATAATATTCATTTGCCAATATATGTCATGTGCAAAGGTTCTTAAGGAGTCACCTAGCCGACAAGGCATATCTAGGTAGCCACAAGTGCCTCTTGCCTCCTATGTGTTGCCTAGGTGACAAGGCGTAACCAAGTCCCCACAGGATGATTTACTACCTTCAGAACCTTTGGTTATATGTAGTTTAACCCTTCTCTAGTATGTGCTAATGTTTTTTCTAGTAAAAATAACTGGAGTTTCTGACTCCAAAGCACATCCATTGTTGAATGATACATTTGGTATCCCATACCAAACTACATGTGACTGATCAGTAACCACATATAGTATGAGGCAGATTCCATTTGGCCACCTTTCCCCCCCGATAAACAAAAACTGTTTTGACCTCTTTGTTAAGTGAGATTCCTTTACTCATACTGCCTTAAGAACAATGGCCTCATGCTTCTTCAGTGCATCATCTTTTGGAAGATACTACGACAATTATCAGATGTCCGAATTAGTGTTCTTGGTGTAGCTTTCAGAATTGGGTAGTTTTAATGAGTGTATTTGTATGTGCAGGGAGATGGCAATGCAAATGTTGATCTAGAAAAAGACAAAAACGAGACCCGTGGTTTGTCAAAGCATGCAAAGGTTAGTGTCTGTCCATAGTAATGGGATACTTGTACACTAGAGCTGTTGATGATTCTGTTTATTGTATACAGACTTACAAGGAGGACGATGATAAGATGCGAACTACAGCTGCAAATGTTGCTGCACGAGTTGCAGCTGGGGGAGATGACATGCTGTCAAAGTGGCAATTGCTAGCTGAACGAAATAAACAGAGAAGTGAGGGAGGCGATGGTTCTTCTGGCTCTGTACCAGGTAACATGTTGCAACACAGGCCATCACTGAAATCCGGGAAAGACTTGCGGGAAGAACAGGAAGTTGAAAAGAGAGGCTACTCCACAATGCTTGGATCTGGTAAGCCTGATCTCCTTTCTCTTGTATTCTTGCTGTTAAACAAGAGTGCACTGCACATCTGTGGTCTGTACTCTCTTGTTTTGAATTTTCAACACATAACCATGTAGTCTTATAATAATTATTAGAATAATGATTTGCAACTTGGTGGAAACACTAAATTTGCATACTGTGAGCCCAACTTAGTTGGTCTACGTTGTTCAAGTTTAGTAGTAGGGTTTTGAGTGTGTGTATGCTGTCTGGGTGGCTTTTCCGCTTGTGTATGTCAAGTTGGCTAAGTTTTCCTTTTGTATTCAGGTGGTACCATGATATTAGTAGTTGAGACATTTCTCAACAATAAGATGCTTATTCTGCTATTTGTTTATACAGATTGAAACTTCAAACTTAGACTTTCCTGGTAACAGGGAAATGCAGTGCACAGCATACTTTGTATCATTTTATTTTCATTCATTGCTGTTATAAGTGTGTGATGGTGTGGGTCAGCTCAATGTTCTTTTGGGAAGAGCTCCGCAACTCTTTTTTTAACGTAATAGAGCTCTGCAACTCACTCAAGCCTCACACGTTACCTCATATGGTTAAGATTTTGTTTTTATTGTTATAAATCATCAATTTGTTATTCAAATGGTAGCATAGGGTTGTCAGAACACTACAGAACCTAAATTTTGTTTCTGTGCAATTGCAATTATTTTAATTTTCTTGAAGGAATCTGTCTAAGATATATGTGCTGATTAAAAGGAACTTGACGCTTTTAAGCCCATTCATTTATGATTTTCTTAAATGAAACAAATATTCAGCAGTAGTACCATTTGGGGTTCATTCTAAACAAACTATGAATCTCATGAAAATGGTGAAGGACTTGAGAGATCACGTTCCCTACAAAGTTCGTGACGAGAAAATATGAATCAAGTGCTTGAAATAGCACTTCCAGCTCATCGTCCTTATACTTAAAATAACTTAAGCATCTTATATGCAAAGAAAAATATAATTGCGTCTTTGGACCCATGAAATGTTAATTGGCAAGTTGCAGATGTAGAATTTATGAGCTCAATGTGCAAAACATCTGTATGCCCTGCCATCTATGTCATCCCTGGATTTCTGTTTTGAAGTTGTGTACACTTATCCATTTAAAATGTTAGTGATGTGCCATTCTACCAATGCTAATTCAGTAAAAACTAGAAATATTCTTTAAAATGACCTCATTTCAAATTCGATAGAACCTAAGATGACAATACCATTCCTTTGTTTATCAGGGTACCACCAAATAATCTAAGTTGATTAAACTTGTATAATATATAAACAACACATTCTAGAATGTAAGATATGAACAAATTTATTTTAAATACTGAATTTTCTAGGTTAGGTCAAACTGAGTAATATCTACCATGCATGCACTAGTTTGTTTTCTTAGTCATAAATTTTTTGCAATTTTTTTAGGTGGTGTTAGAAGGTCACCGCTAACAAAAGTGGCACGGAATGTTTCCATAAAGGATGTGGTAGCAGCACTTGAGCGAGAGCCTCAGATGTCAAAATCCTCGTTACTTTTCCGGCTATACGGAAGGCCATTGACAGAACCATATGCAAAGTAATTTGCAGTAAAATCATTGCAGAACATATTACAGAGGGGCATCTTTTGGTCAATATGAGGCCCAATCACCAAGCGATGGGGCTGATTGGTTGACGATCAATTTTGCGGGGATTTGACAATTACTTGCAAGCCAGCGTTTCCCTGGAGCCATTTTTGTTTTTCAAGGGAACGGTCTGTAAATGTTTCTTTTTTTCAGTATTTTTTCTTATATAATTATCTGTTGGTCACAGTGCCCAGCCAACTTCAGCTGGCATGAACATCGTGATCGTTTTGTATAGCAGATGGAGTAGGATGTTCCTTGAGATGCTTATGACTTCCCAAGTGTCCTATTCTTTTATCATGCGATAGAATTATAACCAACATTTTTCACCGTTGTATAGAAAACATGAAATGTATGTATTGGAGGCTCGAATTTATTCATGAACAATATGTGCCCTTATTTCTGAATGGATTGTTTGGGTTTGCGAATTATCAACACAGCTGCATAAAAGCAGCTATCCATCCATCGATACAAAATATCAACAAGCAGGACTTGTCTGAATACATTCCTTTTTATGCTGTTGTCTGAATGCACACAGAATATCAGGACCTGCTGTGACACCCTTGTCAAATCTTGTCTGAATATTATACATATATATAATCACGGCATTCCCCAAGCTAGGTTTCTATTGGTACTACTATCTTGTTTTTCCTCCTTTCAACTAAGGACGGGATACATTGTTGATTGTTGTGCATCGGTATCGGCATCTAACATCCAAAGTCATAGGGAACCAATCCTTGTAGCTCTGGACCGTTGAGCCTGCTGTTGTTCTCAAAGCTGGAAAGTAGAGATGTATTAGCGCTTTATCAAAATCATACGGATTCACATCGAAATTCTAGCGGATGAGGAAAATGCAAGTTCAATGATCTAGCACTGAAACAATGTAAGCTGACATAGGTTCTAATCAATCTTGTGCAATGTTTGAGGATCTATCAACCTAGTCATAAAAACATGTCATCTAGGATAAGATTTGGTCAAAACTGCAAACATCAATAACTTTTAATTTATTTAGCTGGAAACATGTACGATATATGTCAATATGTGTAGATTTGTATCGGAACACACTTGCAAAATCTCATAATTTTGGAGGATCTTAAGAGCACTTCTCGAAGATAACAGCGGTCAGAGATGTGCAAAGTCCGGAGGTAGTAGTCCTTTAGGGATGACATTAGAGAATCAAAATCTAACAAAATCCAGCTGTTGTTTCAATCTGTCGGCGTTTTCCACAACATATGTAGTCATACTATCTGGTACTGGTAGTAAGTTAGCTTTGAGGCATACCTTCGGAGAGGAAAGGTTGAGAAAGGTCCATCAACAGGAATAGTTCCACAGAGATCATTGTTAGACAAATCGCTGCATGTCAGAGGATATACCAACAATCAGTGACCATGGAAACTAAAGAAACAACCGAATATGATAAAGGTCTACACTCACATGACTTTCAGGTTGGAGAGCTTGGCAAACTCCCTTGGAATTGATCCTGTAAGCTTGTTGTTGTTCAAGCGCCTATCAAGAGAAACATGACCAAGTTTCAGTAATCAGCTGAGAAAAGCTTTTTGTCATGCTCATTAGAATTCAAACCAAATTCCTTTTGACCCGAATTATCACATAACCATTAATCCATTTCTAACTCAGAATGAACTGAGAGTACTCGTTCTCTTCTAAAAAGAAAGGCATGGCTTTTGTGGTTAGCAAAGCAGCTGTTGAGAAGATACATACATGAATCTGAGTGAGTCGAGCTTGGAAAGTGACTTGGGGATTCCTCCAGTGAGCTTGTTGGCATACAAGTCCAAGCTAATCAGGTTCTTGAGGTTGCCCAGCTCCTTGGGGATCTCGCCGTTAAGATTGTTCCTGTATAGCTCCCTGCAGATGAAAAATCCAATTTCCATTAAAACTCAATCAAGCTCCACTCTCCATCAGAAATTCTAGAACTCAGGTAATACGTACAGGTATTTGAGGTTGAGGAGGCGGCCGAGCTCAGGGCCGATGGAGCCAGAGACGTTGGAGTTGCCTAAATCGCTGAAACATTTGTCAAAAAGGACAGAGTCATCAGATAACATAATCATCGAATTCTTAACAAGATACAAGTTGATGGAGTAGGATGCTTGGCATTCTTAGTTGTGCTCCTAGAGATGTTTGGAAATAAAGAAATCCCCAGTCGAATGGGCAGTTTTGGGGGCCAACGGACCATGAAATTGTGGCAAGTCATTCGAGGACTAGACCATTCAATCATCCATCGTTTTTTTTTTCTTCGTTTAGATAAAGATCATCCAATCATCCATTGCTATGGCTCCACCTGTAATCTGTCAGGCACATAGCAGCTGGCAGCTGGGCATCCTGGATCTCGGAAACAAAGATTTGTCTCCAGGTGGGTCGCCGTGTGATCAACTCAAAACAAGAGCCGATGGACTTTTTCTTTTTTTTTTCAAGATACAATTAAACATCGGATTGTTGCAACCAAGAAGAAGCAAAGATGCGGAACAGAGACGTTCAATCGAGGCAGGAACACCAACACACGGAGGGAGCCTCGGATGGACAGCGGAAGCACGAGAAGAGAGAAGAAGAGGGAGAAGTAACTCACAGGCGGACGACGCGGCTGGCCTGGTCGCAGGTGACGTGGAACCAGGTGCAGGGGTTGACGAGCGTGGGATCCCAGCTCTGCAGCACGCCGTTGGGGTCGGACAGCCGCTGCCGCAGCGCGTAGAGCGCGTCGCCCTCGTCGTTGGACGCCCGCGCGGGCGCGGCGAGGGCGAGGGCGGCGACGAGGACGACTTGGGCGAGGACGCGAGCCGCCATCGGAGACTGGGACGGGGAGGGCTGATCGGCTCTGCTTGCTTGCTGCTTCTGCGTTCTGCTGCGCTCTCCTCTCCTCCGGTGTGAAAGGAAAGGGAAGGAAATGGGGGCAGGGGCAGCTCGCAAGCGGCGGAGGAAGAATGGGATGGGAGCTGGTTCAGCTTTGAGGTGGTGGGGAGGAGTGGAAAAGGGCAGGAAGGTGTGTGGGCCTGTGGGCGGTCAAGTCAGCACAACTACAGCTACAGTACAGCGAGGAGAGGACGGCCGGCAGGCGCAGGGCACTGCAAGTCTGCAAGTCCACGGTCCAATGTGGACCAAGCACGACGAGGCACCAAAATGCGAGGCGTACCCGGGGGTTCCGCAGCTCATACCAGTCTGGACGCTGGAGTAACCCTTATATTCATGCAAATTACTCGTAGCATGAACGGGAAGAGGCACGGAAATTGTGCTTCACACATCTGCACTGCCTTCTGCTCCTTTGATTTCGCCGCAGTCACCCTAGTTACGTAAACTGAAAATCAGCTTCAGAGTTCAGACCATGTTCAGCGCTGGGTATATGTTATATACTACTCAAAAAGATCACCTTACCTCTCACTAATTAGGATAGAGAGAGTAGTTCAATTGTTATTTTCCTTAATTACGGACCAGTTGTTTAGTATTTCCTATCTCAGTTAGTTTTTAAACTATTGATCCCTTGTATATATTTCAGGTGAAGGGAGTAACTTGTTTATATATATAGTAAAATCAATGCCCCATGTTATGTTCTCTGTTATGTATTTTGTTTTTTCGTAGGTTGTTTTGCCAAAGAGCATGCGTGAGACAAATTGTGTGCTAAAGCTACCTAAACATTCTCTTAAGAAGATGGTATTGGTTTTGGTTCTGAGCAGTGGCGGATCCAAAAATTGTCTTGGACCAGGGCTCACTCAGCTAAATTAGTCGTAATATTTTGAAATTTCATAACGTCTACACTTTTACTAAGCAACTCTAGTGATTTTTGCTTCTCTAGGACCAGGATTGCAGCAAAAAAAATCACTAGGACCACTAATTATCCACATCATCTTCACTAATAGCCATGTCATTCCACTACTTTTAACATCTTAATACAAACTATCCATATCATCTTCACTTAATTTCATTCTAAATTATTCGCAATTCCCGCAGTAATACGCAGAGTATCTTCTAGTATTTTGTATATGCCATCGCAACAAGATGTAAAGCTCAAATTATTAAAGGCGCAGCTAATATTGACATATATATAATAATACTAATAAGGGCCTATTTGGATCGATTAGTATTGAAAATTACCAGCTAAAATTAGCAGTAGATCCAAATAGACCTGCTAATAAGCTTAGTATTTATTAGTTGGAGGGTTGCTAAGGCCCTGTTTGGATCCTATAGATAATAGTTATCTCTTTTGGATCCAAAGGGGTGCAGCTAATAAAGTAGCTAATTATTAGTTGGACATGTAGATAACAACTATCTTATACTAGTTGGACCAAATCAAATAATACTAGCTAATATATGTTATGTGCTATTAGCTAGCTAACTACTATTAGCTAATGGATCCAAACATGGCCTAACTATTAGTTGCATTAGCAGGTTTAGAGTTGCTAATAGGTACTAATAGTTCATAGGCACATTTATCTCACTATCCAACCACCTATTAGCAGGTGAATCTAAACAACCCCTGCTAAAAATTAATTAGCTAAAAGTTAGTAGCTACTCCCTCTATCCAAAAAAGAATGCAACTACCGATTACGTGCCATCAAAAGTGGTTCATGTTTAACCAAATTTCTAGTGAATACTATTCACATTTATAGCCCTAAAATAATTTATTATGAAAATACGTTTCGTAATTAATCTAATGACATTTATTTGACATAATAAATATTGATACTTTTTTATCTACAATTGATCGAACTTGAGATACTAAACATTGTGCTAAAATTGTATTTTTTCCTAAATGGAGGGAGTATTAGCTATTAGCTAGGTACTAATGGATCCAACAGGCCCTAAGTATACTAATAATTCGTCCACCGGTTTGACCATTTCGGTGTCCGTACGCCAAATCAACAGCTCTCATTATACTATAGTAACATATACAGGAGAAATTTAAATCGGCTAAGTTTGTAGTACGTGGTCGATCGATCTCTGCTGAAGAACGCCTGTACGTTAATTCGTGGGCGGGGCGATCGTGCATGCACAGCCACAACTCAAATCGGTGGCTCCGACTCCGATCCGGCAAAAACGCCCACCGCCACCGGCGCCGGGTGTCGCGTGGCACCGCGACCGCCTCCACCGACATCGTCGCGGGACGCAGCGACCATTTCATTTCCTCCGCGCATGCATGTCCGTGTCCGTCGCCGTCCCCCCGTACGTCGGTAAACGCACAAGAGATAACTAGCGAGCGAGAGCGTGAGATCGAGGAGATAGAGAAGGGACAGAGAGCGAGAGAGCAAGGTTGGTCAGGACGAAAGCTAGCTAGCTGCAGGATGGATGAGGAGTACGACGTGATCGTGTTGGGGACGGGGCTCAAGGAGTGCATCATCAGCGGCCTCCTCTCCGTCGATGGCCTCAAGGTCGGGCGTGCATGATATGATGATTCTTCATTCCCATCCGGCCTGTCCTTGTTTTTTTTCCTTTTTCTTGCCAGTGTGAGATCCAACCGTCAATGTTTGTTCTTTTCTCATATTATATGCATGATTACACAGGTTCTTCACATGGATAGGAATGATTACTATGGAGGAGAATCTTCATCCCTGAATCTGACTAAGGTTTGATATATCTATCACATGCGTGATCCTGGACGGCAGAGCATGGTCATTAATTTCTACTCTGTGCAGTCTCTAAGGACCAATAATTCTATCTAAACATCATCTGGATCCATGCATGGATCTTCTGAGAAACAGGGACGAGTTTAAAATTTCCCAATTATATATCCTTTTTTGCCAAACATCTTCAATTATGCCCTTATTGTTGTTTGGGATCACATAAATGAAGCACCAATTCAGTTTACTGTCATGCATGCACGTCCATGAATTCTTCACTTTCGAAATTGTGTAGCTAGCCATTCTAATTTATAACGTTTCTCTCCGGTGGTATGGTGTGCATTTAGCTCTGGAGGAGATTCAAAGGCAATGACAGCCCTCCTGAGCATCTGGGTGTCAGCAAAGAATACAATGTTGACATGGTACCCAAGGTCTGTTACCTGAGATCTCTCTATTGCTAGCTAGCTGTCCAGATGTACAATGTTTTGGTGTTGCGCAGTTCAAAATATGTTCTGAATTTACAGTTCATGATGGCAAATGGTGCGCTGGTTCGTGTTCTGATCCACACCAGTGTGACAAAGTATCTAAACTTCAAGGCTGTTGACGGAGGTTTTGTATACAATAATGGGAAGGTATGAGTTCTGTATTTAGATATAATCCAACTGTGAAACATATGTATGCATGCTGATTCACTCTGGTTAATTTCTTTGTTAACACTGACAGATTCACAAAGTCCCTGCAACCGATGTTGAAGCTTTGAAATCTAACCTGATGGGTCTATTTGAGAAGCGTCGTGCTCGCAAGTTCTTCATATATGTGCAGGATTACGAGGAGGATGACCCAAAATCTCACGAGGGCCTGGATTTGAACAAGGTCACCACCAAAGAAGTCATCTCGTAAGTTGCTTTCACTTGTGCTGCATTTCAGTTGTATTATTTTGCCGCCATTTGTTTCCTAATGCAAAACCTAAAATGTTATCTTGGATCAGCAAATATGGATTGGAGGATGACACAGTTGACTTTATCGGGCATGCATTAGCGCTTCATCGGGATGATAGCTACCTGGATGAGCCTGCAATTGACACTGTCAAGAGAATGAAGGTACTACATTGTCGTACTTTGCTATACACACAAGTATGCTGTGTTGCATGGTACTTGATTCATCTTTTAAGGAAAATGTTGAGATGCTAAACTATATCACTAGAAAGGAGTTTCAAAGGCAACCTCCTACTATATACTACCTTGGTGCTGGTAGAAGAGACTCTAAGTTTGTCCAAAGTCAACTACCCTAAGTTTGACTGAGTATATAGCAAGAAAAATAATTTACGGTATCAAATAAACTTAATTTATACATTATGAAATATGTCTTTATAAGACGTGGTACATCTTAGTGCTCTTCTTTAAAAACTTGGTCAAACTTATATTGGGGCAAAATTCAGAGTCACTTGCATTTCATGACCGAGTTAGTAAAACCACAATTTACTATGACAATGAGTGAAGCTAATTGTTAGGCTAATAACTGAAGATAGGGAAATGACACCATTACTTACTAATTTGTGCCCATTTTGTTTGATGTTTGTTGTATCCTCCCAATTTGAGTGACACTCTTCACAATTCAACATATTAGAAACATTATTAGGCCAAAGTTATGTGTATTAAAATGGCCTCTAAAAAAATCAATTGTTATGTTTCTGTTTTAATTTTTGGTTCATTGTTCTTGAACTTTGCTACACTGTGGCACACTTTTACCAGCAGTGTACATCTTCAAGGGATGTTTTAATTTATTCCATTATCTAATAAGAAAATTATATGATTGGATATCCTCTTGTAGTTGCACGCTACATATGTTTAATTGAGAGAAAATTCCACAACCCACATTACATTTCATCAGTAAAATTATTCCCTAGACTACATATTTGCACAATAAATATTTCAGTCTGCCAAGTGAGGAAGCACCTCTCACGCATGTAGCCTCGCAACTATGTACTCTTGCTTATTAATACAAAGCCAGATAACCGGATCTCTAAAAAAATGTCTTGAATCATGATACATGTTGATAGGGTTATAGAGAGAAACAAAATCAAAACATGTTCCTGATGTTCATCTTCTATTTCAATAGCTTTATGCAGAATCACTTGCACGCTTTCAAGGAGGGTCCCCTTACATCTACCCTCTATATGGTTTGGGAGAACTCCCTCAGGTATGCCCTATAAAAGCTATGATGAATCAACTAGCCACTTTTAAAGCTTAATTATAAACTGAAATGATGCATGTTGTGAAAGGCTTTTGCCCGTCTGAGCGCTGTTTATGGTGGCACATACATGTTGAACAAGCCAGAATGCAAGGTAACTAAAGTATTACAGCCAGCACACAACATGAGAATGCTCCAAAATTTCTAACAATTGTGCCAAATTTGCAAACTTTTTTTTTGTAGGTTGAGTTTGATGAGAGTGGAAAAGCATATGGAGTCACTTCTGAAGGGGAAACAGCAAAATGCAAGAAAATTGTTTGTGATCCTTCATATTTGCCTGAAAAGGTATATATGTAGCAAAATGGTGAGTCACTTCATGGCTTCAGTTTCTAAAATTCTTGAACCAATGAGCAGGTAAAGAAGGTTGGAAGGGTGGCCCGTGCGATATGTATTATGAAGCATCCAATCCCCGACACCAAGGATTCACACTCTGTGCAGATCATCCTCCCAAAGAAGCAATTAAAGCGCAAATCAGACATGTAAGTCATCTTGTGCAAGTGGCGACAAATTTTAAAGAAACTGTAAAATAAGACATGCCATTTGTTTATTTATAGTTGATTCTTGTTCTGCATAAGGTTTTACTTGTTTATGATAAACTAGTTAATTAATATTAGAACAAATCGCATATAGATGCCCCTTTTCAAATAACTTGAATTGTGTTGTTCCATTGCAGGTACGTGTTCTGCTGCTCTTACGCTCACAATGTTGCACCGAAAGGCAAGTTCATTGCTTTCGTTTCGACTGAAGCTGAGACTGACAAGCCTGAGATCGAGTTGAAGCCTGGGATCGATCTGCTTGGTCCTGTAGAGGAGACATTCTTTGACATCTATGACAGATATGAACCCATTAACAATCCTGAGGAGGATAGTTGTTTCTTGACAAATGTAAGTACATGCACCCACAATTTTATAGTAGAAGACCACACTACAGATGTGTTGCTAAGTAACTAAGTACACCTTCATTTTGTAGAGCTATGACTCAACCACTCATTTTGAGACAACGGTAAAGGATGTACTCGCCTTGTACAACAAGATCACTGGAAAGGTAACTTATTATCACAGGCATAGAGAATAAAAAATATATATATTATCAAGTGATGTTACAATAGTAATTCCTTCAGCTAACAATTAATAAACCTACACTGATGCAATGCAGGAGCTCGATCTTTCCGTCGATTTGAATGCTGCTAGTGCTACTGAGCAAGAGGCTGCTTGAACATCCTCTATTTTTGCAGCTATACACGATAGCTACTTCTTTTTTTAAAAAAAATTATTCCATAGATGGATAAGTTTCATGAAATCCATTGTCTCATGCTTTTGGAGTTCCATTTTTGTCACTTCTAATGAACTACAACGGCACGGATTTATATATGTTCCATTATTCACTAGTGAAAAGATAGCTTACATTGCCCAATTTTATTTATTTGAATTACTCTTATGTGTACCAGTTGATTCACCCAAAAGGCCATAAACCTAGCAATGCAAGTCAGTTATGAAATTGGTGTTGATTAGGAGCCAATAGGTAAAGCGACGTTTTTCTCGTAATTCATAAACCAAAGTTGTAGTACTCGAAGGGTCCTACAACTTTGTAGTTGACTTCATTTTTATTTAAAATTATTTAGTACCTAGAAATTCTATTTTAAACTTTTAGATTTAATATTTATTTTTTAATTCTTTCAAAGTACCTTGGATGAAGAACAATGTTTTCATTAAAATCATTTAGGACCGATAAATTTTGTTTTAATATTAATGATTTTGAAAAATTGGCACATACAGGATCACCATATGATCTTGTGCAACTGCGTAACATCCGGCAGATCATCCAGTGATGTCTACATCTGTAGACTTTTTTTAATGGCTAGTAAGGCATTCACACCCTATATATATGTGTCATTTCTAGCTCTTTTGGAGCTATTCTATCACCTCATCTATGAGACACATATGGAGGGACTTTGTGAAGTATATGGGAGCCATCCAAGCCAAGATTGCCAATCATGAGAGTATGATTTTGTGTGCAATCAATGTTCTTGGGTTGGTTTTCATCAAGGTGCTATTAAAGACTTGTTATTCTTGGTATTTGTCAGCACCTAGATGGACCGACGGAGGACTAGGTGAGCTTCCCAATGGAGTTTCTTACTGGGAGGCTCCGGTTGGTGTACACTGTTTTACACGCTGATCTAGAATAGAGAATGGGTATTCGCTAGTGGAGACTTGAGACTTCATGACTCAAGGAGCTAAACTAGGTCTTCTTTTAGTCTTCGGGTGCTCTAAAGTGGACTAGGGATTGTGGCAACAACCCTGTATCATAGAAAAATAATCTGGTTGTCTCATTACATCTTTTATGTTCTTGCATTACTCTCATGTCTCAAGCTTGTGCTTTGCTACTTATGTGTTCAAGTTCTTTTTTTACAACTAGAATTACATGTTAGAGTGTGCTTAGTAGGTTTAGGTTTATTTTTCCACACCTAAGAACTCTTCTCTTAGTGTGAATCTTTCCAAGGACATGTTTTAGTATGATGGCAATAAGGATTTCTTAGTGTGATCATTTTAGTCTTAGGTGCCTCTATGCAAGCAGATTATTGTTGCTTTAGGATTTTTAAGCTTGATTCACCCCTACTCTTGGGCCATTGGGTCCTTTTAGACATGCCAACTCTAAGCTGACACGCAACAAAGTCAGCTCGTAGCCTGACGGTGTACACCTAGCAACATTTACCATAATTTTTGTGTCTGCCATTCTTTATAAACTAGATTAATTCTCTTCTTTAATAATATTTCAGCAAAGCAAATATTCCCCAAAAAAATCTTTTAACTCCAGGATCTGTGGCCTTATCCCCATAACTCATGTACATCGCCCGGGTGGACAAAACATTTTCCGGCGAGCGGGTCGAAGGGGCCAACTTCGGTCCTCGCCGTGGATGTGGCGCCCAAGCGCGTAGGTGGGCCCACTTTAGACAATTCAAAGTCCTCATATTCGTCGTCCAGTGAACGAATCCATTTGCGTTGTGCAGCCACAGCTTTATTCGTCCACTGAAGCATCATCATCATGCACTGACTCTGCCCGACATGGACAACGTGCTGCGAGCCTGCCAAAGAAAGTAAAGACCACAAAACCAAGCATCACGGCAAAAACCAAGCATCACGGCAAAGCAGCTATACCCAACCAAAGCACAGAAAGGCATGACTCCAGAGGACATAAAGCATTGACTTGCACGGTCTATTGTTTTTGGAACCCACTCACTTTTAAAGAGGACATTTGCTAATGCCTAGTGCAATGTTTCTCCTTTTCTTTTCGGTTCCCATGGCAGATATTCATGAGATTTTTCATATAAAAAACTAGAAAAACACCCCCACGTGTTGCTGCACGGATCGCGAATGAATTTAAATGCATGGTCTAGTATATTGACATGGACAAAATAAATACATGTCAGTAGATACTGTAGCTGCATGTACTAATGGGCTGCTGATGTGGATGGTTTGCACGTCGAGATAGAATTCACGATGAAGTTTAAAATTATAAGATACTAGCAAACGTGCATGTGCGTTGCGAAATCGAACTCTATATTATTATTGTTGTACGTGAGTTCTTCTAATTCATACGATGACAGATCATGAGTCCGGATCACATACGAGACACACGAAGAGTGTGAGAATAGTTTGAGAAATAAAAAAAGATGAAAGAAATACTTTGCTCTTTAGTATTATTATTATATTATGTAATGTAATGTAATGTAATGTAACAGATAGATATATATTATATAACATCATAGTGCTTCGGATGTCTAGCGTAAGTCAGTTTAGCCACTCCAGTAGATTATTTTAGAACTTTTATGTATCTTTTCCATGTTCCTTTTTTCTTATCCATGCTTAATAAACATTACTTCCTCTGTTGTAAAATATAATATTTTTAGGCTTTTTTCATAAGTTAAATTTCTCTAATTTTGATCAAGTTTATAAAAAATATACTAATGCCTAATAATACTAAATATATGCACTATCAAGACATTTATGATGAACTTAGTGTTTAACTAATCGATGTCGTAAATATTGATACATTCTTCTATAATTTTGGTTAAAGTTGGATAAATTTTTAACTTAAGGGAAAACAAAAAAACCATTATTATTTTTGTAATGGATGGAGTACCATTCCCACGGATGGTGGTGAGCCATATTTCCCAACACATAAGAGATGAAGGGCGTTGACGTCACCTGATTACTTAGTTAATCCTCATGGACAAATCTAAAATGACTACATCTAGAATCAGAGGAAGATTTTTCTTTAACTTGAAACTGGATGTCCAAAAACAATTGTTATAAGCATAAAGTGTACTCAGATGTCAGTACATATGTATATCAAGGAAATGTACCCAATTAGCACATTTTTTTATCGAGTACAACTTGGACGCACACAACCCACACACTCCACACTACATCACACGCACTGAAAACGTGCAGTACCACCGAACGCGCACGTGGGCATTATCCTAGAATTTCTTAAAAAATATTTAGAAAAAAGTACAATCACAAGGGTTGTAGCAACCACTGGCCCATTCGCGTGCGCAATCAGCACCTGAAATATTAAAGGTCTTGACATGGGCCTCAAGCCCACAACGACTGGGCTGTATAAGGCTGGAAGCTCACGTGGGCACCCCTCTTGGCGATTGGAGCAACCACAGAATTTGGCGGGGTGTTTGATAATCCACTCGACACTTTGGCAGCAGCATATCTACTTCCTCAGTTCCCAAAATAAATGCACGTTTCGTCGTGAAACCAAGGGGTGTTTAGTTGCCGGTATGAAAAATTTTAGGGTGTAACATCGAATGTTTTATAAGATGTCGGAAGAGATGTTCAGATACTAATAAAAAAACTAATTACATAACTTGTCTAGAAACCTCGAGATGAATTTATTAAGACTAATTAATCTGTCATTAGCATATGTTACTGTAGCACGTCATTGTCAAATTATGGATTAATTAGGCTTTAAAAATTCATCTTGCAAATTTATCGCAATCTGTGTAATTAGTTATTTTTTCATCTACATTTAATACTCTATGCATGTACATCCGATGTGACCGGGTGAAAAATTTTTAGGGAGAAATTAAACAACCCCCCAAACTTTTAAAATTTGACTAGAAAATGACAATATGTGAAGATTTAATTAAAGAAAATTTTTGGAAGACATTTTTTCTCTAGCTCGACCGTCTCAGGTTATATTCTTGATCGGTAGGACCTTAATCTCTTCCTGAATTTGTCCTAAAGCCCTGGTTCCACATTAACCTAGTTCTGATTCATCACTGACCACGTTCTGCCTCAAGAAAGAACTGCACATGAATAAACACGAACCATGTACGAGCACAAATTCGCAAAACGCATATGAGCCCAAGTTCTCAACTGATTCAAGCGCTAGCACTGTGGTTATTAGAGTATAAGCTAGAAACGCTAGTCGACCTGCGCGGCATTACAACTATAAGAACAATTACTATTACACACTTATAAACTAACAAGCTATTTGGAATGGTAATGCTCCTGTTCGATCATCCGTCTGTCCGGACAGGCCCCGCCCGCGTCGCCCGTTTGCGAAGCAAACCCCGCTCGTGCCACCCCCATCCGTATCGCTTGCTCGATCCGCGGCGTCTGCACGCTGCCCGCCCCTGTTTGCGGGACGGATCCTGCCCTCCCCCGCGCCGCCCTCGCTCCCACAGCGTGCCCTTGCTCGCAAGACGGATCTCGCCCTCCCCCGCGCCGACCCCGTTCGTACTCGCGCCTCCTGTTACGACCGCACTCCATCCGCCTGTCATAGCCCCTACCGAGGCCCGTGCCGCCGCCGAGCTCCACACCGACGACCTCCGTGCCACTCCGTAGCATCGAGCTCCACGCCGGCGTCGAGCTTCGCATTACGAGCCTCCATTTCCATCCAAGCAGCAAGTAGATGTTGCGCTTGAAAGCACATGTATGTATGTTGCAAGTGTTTCATATGGATGTTGCAAAAGTATCGAGATGTTGCATATGTTGCAATGGTTGTACATGTATATTGCAAACTTTTGTTCCCAATGTTTCATCTGTTTTTTCAGACGTATGTTGCAAGTGTGTTTATCTGAATGTTATATATGTTTCACATATATATATGTTTGCAAGTATTTTATCTAGATGTTTCGTATGTTTTTGCAGTGGTTTCAAGTGTTTCGGATACATGTTTCATCTACCTTCAGACGTATGTTGCAAGTGTTGCATCTGAATGTTTCAAAAAGTAAATCAGATGTTGCATCTCCGTCTTCACCTTTTACTATCTCACCTTGGTGTTTTCTCCTCCTCCCGGCGCCAGCTAGGCATCCACCGCCTTCTCCCTCTATTCTGGATGCCGATGACGTTTGGTCCAGCGCAGGCCCCACGTGGGCATGCAAAAAAACGTGGAAAAATGACTACAGGTGCAGGCGTCTAAACACTATCAAGCCCGTATTTGGAAAGAAGTAAATAACTGGCATCATAACACACGTGCATGTTCATGGACTAGTTGCTAAATAGGTCAGCCATATTTTCGGGGTAAAACTACAAGAAATCGAATTTGCAAATGGATTCTTGCGCTGGGCACGAGGCACATATGAAGAACATGCAAACTGGCACAATTCTCACAGACCAGTAATCTGTTTGCACATGAGAACCATCGTTCTGAAACCAACCAGGTTTTAACAGCAGACAATAGGTTTCACTGGAAGTGGACACCACATCACTTTCTTATGTATAGGTTAACATAGGACAGGACGGCAGACAATACGGAATGAACACCCTCCGCACAGGCAAAGCTCCTGAGTCCTGAGTCCTGACCTGTACTGATTGTGACCAAACTGCATAGCTAACAGACACATTTCCTCAACTCCATGACCACGGCACTGGTTGCTAGTTCAGGCTTTTCACTTCTTCAGATGGGGGAAGCACTGGTACACGTCTGTCTTTGGATGCTTAGCCTCGGCATGCTCCCGGCACTTCACTTCAGTCGTGGTACACATGAATGTTTGCATGCATACTTTGCACTGTGTTCAGGTTGGCCAAAACGAATCAGTATCAGTAAAACGTGAACTCTAACAAGTAAACTGCTACAGCTTGCATGGAGCTACTGGTTCTAAACAGTGCTCCATGGTGCCATCTAATGTCACCTAACTACTAAAATGCATATCTAGGCCCAAATGTGACTAAACCAGTTAAATACATGCCAGGCACGTCATGTAGGCAACTACATATGAATTAATGAGATTTTGGACCTCAAGTGGCACACTTAAACAAAATTTAGACTCGTCCACAATTTGAGAGTTTAGGGATCTCCATAACACTGAAATAAGTTGAAGCCCCAAATAGATTCAAAGCATCAAACAGTTCAGGACAGCAGACACGATTGGTGTTTTGCCTGAGAAGAAAATAGTTCGGTTCGAATTCCAATTCCAAGCATTGGATAGGAATCTAGTGCCTGATGTAGAATAGTTTGCACAGACAAACCAAATGGACTAAGTTGTTTTTCATGGACAATAGTTGGGATTAGTACAATAGTGCCATTTCTGAAGCTTCGCTACAGACAACTGGTTTTCCATCAATCAACATAATAAATAATAAATAAGCATATTTGTCAACAAGGCAGTAAGCACTATAAGCTAAGCCAACCGCTGGATTGGTACCCAATGAACAAACATAAGGGTCTATTTGGATACACATGGCTAGTTAGTAGTTGGGGCTAAAAATTAGCTCAAATTAGCTATGGTTGGCTAGCTAGTTGGATAACAACTAGTTCAAGACTAGGCTAAAAAATTAGCCCACCTATTAGCCCTCATCTTTGGATGCACTGTGGCTAATTTGAGCTAAAAAAAATTAGCCCATGGTATCCAAACATGCCCTAAGATTGGGCTGTAACTAAAGCTAGACACACAAACGGTGTTGCCTGCTTGACTGATCAGAGAAGCCCCATTAAGGGAAAGGATGACATTATGACTGGTTATGTTCTTTGCCATATATAAAGATACAGCTTATCTTATTTTCAGCCTCCAATTCGAGCGGTACAAACTAATAGCCACATAGCACTATGTAAACTTACATCATTCATGGCATCCCCCACGTAAAAATCCTAACCGTGGAAAAGAAACTCCAATCTAAATTACAGCTACAGTCATTAATCCAGCAGACTATTCTATAAGCACAACATGCCCTACCAATCCATCAAGGAATTTCCACCAAAAGACATGAAAACGTACGAGCAAAGGCACGGATCTAGACAGGGTGTACCTGGATGCTCATGGCCTTCTTGTTGGTCTCAAGCTGGCTCCCTGCACACAGAAAACACGCAGATCCATCAGATCGGAGCACCCTCCCAGAGCAATCGCACGAAGAGAACACACATAATATCGAAGAACCGGGAGGGACATGGCGTAGAAAGAGGGGGCGCACCCTTGGCCGCCTTGTTCTTCTCCGAGTTGCGCTCCCGGGCCATCTTGGACTTCTGGCCGTTGCCACCGCCCATGGTGGATGGATCCGGCGACGATCGATTCGATGGCAGCTACGCGCACCTCGCTCTGCTTCGCCCGGCGGCCGGCCCGCGCCGCTCCGCGTTAGGCTTGTGGTTCACGGGAGGCAAGGGGGATGGCAGATCTCTCCGATGGATCGGTGGGCGATGCGGAGTCGCCCAACGGGAGTTTTTAATTGGATTGGAAAAGCCGTGCCGGAAAGGCACTCTTGAGGAGATCTCCGCCGTCCATCCAGCAGCGAAGAATTATTACCCGACGGGGGTTGCCGTATACTCCCTCCGTCCCCATTTAACAGGATGAATGTAAAATTATCGTGTTGTTCCTGTAAAAAGGACTTGGTATTCCGAGCAGCTAGAACATGATTATAGTAGCAGTATAGAAGTACAAGTCTGAATTATAAAACAAATGTGTGGCTATGAATTTCAAAGGAGAGAAACAGACAAACACAACACGTGACCAGAAATAAGAACACAACAAGATTATAGCACTTGCGCCACTGTCCCTAGGCATCCAAATTTTGAATGAGCGAATTGGGCTCCATAGCCCCACTACAAAATGACCTCACATGCTCCTGGTGAACCCAACGCAAGTCATCCACAAGCCAAATGTGCCAAACTCCATAGCGCAGCAGAGTTCCATCTTCATCCGTACCCATAGATCTAAGTAAAGTACTAAGTGAATAAAGTGAAGAGCCATCAATAGCCTGCATGAGAGTTCGATCTTCAACCATGACCATAGATCTAAATAATATATTAGGAGAATGAATTGAAGAGCCTTTACTAGACTTAAATCAAGAGCCTGCTAATGATGGAGATGAAATCCATTACCTTTAGGAAGATCAATTTTATCTCATCAAAGAAGCAGTCAAAAGTCAGTCCCACTACCTCCGGGAAGAGCAACGGTAAGGGCCTATGAGAAATGGTATCCCAAGGCACCTAGGAAAGGCATGTTTTAGCCATAAGATTTTGTTGCAAGATTTGTGCATTAAATAGACTTTAAAAAAATCTTCTATTTCAACTAAGGTTTTGTTTGGTTCGGGTGTTTTAGGCTGTTAACGGTCCAACGTGACCTGAACACATTAGTTTTTGTTTGGTTAGGCTGGAGTGCAATCCATTCACACTGTGACTTGATATCGGCTATACAGGATTGATACCGCCCAATTTCTAGCGGGAACAAATAACGTCGTGGCCGCGAGCGGTTGACTACCCAGCACGATCGAAACAAAACAATAGCCGATTTCCTTTACACTGCAATAGTTGGCGCTGCATTCCGATTCCATTTACATTGCCCGCTCACGAAGCCGAACCAAACAACACCTAAATACAAATATTGTCTCCTCCCTTAGGTGTTTATTATTACACAAAGAGGTTATCTTTTATTTCCAAACTTTATATTAGAACATTTATACTATTCAGACCTTGTATATTCAAATATGTTATAATTCCATAAAATTCAAATATTTCAACACGTTCATATCTATTTTATCTTATTGTCTAGCATTCAAATATTTGAACATATTTTTAATCATATACATGAAATGTTTCTAGCATACAGTATGATCTTCACATATTACATTAGAAACTCTGGAAACAATGTAGAAGACATACAATGTGATTTGTACACATAAGATTCAAACTTTCAAACATATCGTACATCTATCTAAATCCTAGCTCATAGGATTGAAAGTATTGCATTGTAAACCCTGGTTTGAAACATGCATGACTGATTCATGTTACAAAGAAAACACTTCAATGGGATATAAGATAGCATCCTTACAATAGCCCATCAAGAGTCACAAAATAAAAAAATTTATGGAATCTACTAAAGCATTAAATACATGAGCCTTTGTTAGATTTTCTCTTCATAATATCAATTGGATACATAAAGAATAAAGATAGCCATTTACCTTCCCTCTATGTTTGTAAGAGTAAAACTACCTGTGGAGTTCTGAATATCATCCTTTAGTTGGTCTATTTCGTTGCTCCCGCGTCCAAAGTATGCAGGCCGATTGGGGGTTGGAAGGGTAGCGCTTCCATTGTCCAAAGCGTACACAGCAGATGACATTACTGGTCTGTCATGTGGGTTTTCTTGAACACACAAGAGTGCTATATGACTACAAAGCAAAACTTCATCTAGCAAACAAGAATCTATAATAGATGAATCTGCTATTTTTTTTGTGTTCCCCTCTGTCCACATGGTCCATGCCTGAAACCACCAAAGAACCATTTTGATTGTGGTAATTCTTATAGGTTTATAGTGACTAGACAAAGATTTCAGTTTACAGCTTGTCAAAAGACATATACTCGCATAGGCTATAAGGTTTGGAAAACCCATGGTGTGATTCAGGGAGCTTCTCCTTGTACCCGTTACAACCTCCAAGATTAGCACACCAAAGCTATAGACATCAGACTTGATAGAGAAAATACCTTCCATTGCATATTCAGGAGCCATGTAACCACTGTTTTGCCATTTGAGTAGTAGAAATTATTGCATGCATTCAAATTAATTATTAGTTAGGTAATTATATAAGAATTGCTACTCACTATGTTCTGACAACACGTTGGGTATTTGCTTTTATCTGGTAATCACTAAAGATCCATGCCATGCCGAAGTCTGCTATCTTGGGTCTCATCTCTGCATCCAGTATAACATTATTGGCGGCTTTGAGATCTCTATGAATTATGGTCAATCTTGAATCATGATGGAGGTAAAGAAGTCCTCTTGCAACTCCTTTGATTATGCTAAATCGTGTTGGCCAATCTAGCAACATTTTTTCTTGAATTATCTGCATATAGAATAAAATAAAAGGAAAAATCAATATATATTTGAGTTTTTTGAGATGTTCTGAATAGTTCAGTGTCACAAGAACATACCAAAGAGCGTACCATCTAAGCTTTTGTAGGGCAAATACTCATAAATCAAGATCTTTTCATCACCCTCAACATTGCATCCTAGAATTCAAACTAGATTCCTGTGCTGCAATTTGGCTATGAGAATAACTTCATTTTCTAAATTCCTTGGTTCCTTGCTCAGAGTCCTTGCTTAGCCTTTTGATAGCAACTTCCTGACCACCTAGTATTCCCTTCAGAAAATATTAATCAAACCTAGCAGTTTGTCATCTGTCATGCAGCTCTATGCAATTATATTCAGCTAAAATCAGTCAGAGGAAGCTACTACCAAATGAAAGAGTCACCATATAAACTTTGCCGAAACCTCCCTGTCCTATCTTACATGCATCAGAGAAATTGTGAGTTGCTGCCACAATATCATCAAATCTAACAAAGGGTAACACAAAGTCTTGGGCAGGGTTTATTTCCCCAAGTTCATCAGATGTACCCATACCACCCAAAATCAGCTTCTTGCTCCTTTTCCTATTTCCTGTTTTACCTGCATCCATTTTTTTTTGGGTAACCAGTGATATTCTCCTAAAGAGAAATGTGAACTGTTTAGTTGTACAGTACCTTTGAACTTTGCGAGTGAAATGCCCACGAGCAGTAGAATACTGCTCGTCAGAACCGTAGGCAGTGCAATCTTCAGAGCATTGGTCTTTGCCCTTTGACCTGTGCAGAGTCCATGCAAATTCCATTTATGCAATCTTCAGTCTATGGAGAGCACGTACATGCAGAGGTCACAAAACAGAACACACCAGCACGCAAGCCAGCAGTCCGGAGATAGAGGGTGTCGTTGCCGATGGCGTCACCCATCTTCGCCGTGCCGATGAGCTCCCCGGCCCACACCAGGCACCTCGTCACGTCCCCCGCCGACGCCGCGCTGCTGCTGCTGCTGAGCCGCAGATTGGCGTAAGCGTACGCCACGCAGGAGCAGTTCCGGCTGCACTCGGCGGCGCACTCCTCCAGCTCCAGGGTCCTGTTGCCGACGCGCACGAACTCGTCGGGCGACTTCATCCCGGCCAAGGCCAGGAACCCGTCGCCGCACCGTGGCGCGTCGTCCTTCCGGTGGCAGCCCCGCGAGAAGGTGTCGCCGCTCCTCTCCTCAGCGCTCGCCGGCTCCAAGCCGTCGAGGCATCTGCACGTCGGGACGACCTCGGTGTTGTCGCAGTACCCGTTGGGGCCGCAGTGGCCGTAGCGGCTGCTGCACGACGAGCCGGTCGGCGGCGGCCACACCCACACCCCGAGGACGGCCCACGCCATGGTGCTCCTGTTCCAGCTCTGGAGCTGGTACTCGCCGGAGTAGGTCAGCACGTACCTGGTGTGCGGCGCGCCGTCGGAGAGGCTGTAGGTCAGGTACATCTCCTCCTCGGTGCTGACGAACACTACGTAGACGAGGCTGGTGTTGGCCTGGTACTGCCCACCGACCATGTACCCCGTCCAGGGGGCGCTCCGCATCACGGGACGACGACGCGTCCCTTTCCCGGTCCCGTTCCACTGCCAGTCTGCCAGAGGAAGAGCTGGATGACCCTGCCAGGGTCCGCGCCGAACGTGAAGCTCCCCGGCGAGGGCCGAGGGGTCGCCGGGACCCTTCCACGACACCAGCTGCTCACCGCTCCGCGTCCTGTACCTGATCCGGATCTTCATGCCAGGGAGCAGCGTGTCCGCGGGGTGCTCGAAGCTCTGCCACAGGGTGGTGCCGTTAGGCGACCTGATGACGAGGTCGCCGCTGTTAAGGAGCACCGCGGCGAGGCCAGTGGCCGAGGGCTGCCTGGGACGACACCACCGGTGACGTTCGTTGTCCAGACAGCGCGGCCGTCGGCGCCGGACACGACGAGGTCCGAGGTGTCGGCCGCCGGGGACAGCGTTGGTGGAGGGGACGTGCTGTTCGTGAGAGGGGTTTCTTTGTTGGCGACCCACACCACGGTGAGCTCGGGGATGTCGTTGTACCAGATGCCGAGGTACAGCTTGGCCGGAGTTGAGTTATTGGTAGGGGAGAAGAAGCCCAAGGCGAAGCTGCCGTCCTGACACGAAGAACCAAGAAAGCTATCTTTCTTGATGCCTAGTTGACCCTCGAGGTTCAGGCCTAGTTCATCCTCCTATAACGTTCACACATGCGTGCTGCTGTATAGGTTTAAGGTTGTATCAACATTTCTCATCACTGGGCTGTAATGCTATCGTCAACATCTTAGGTTACATCGTACTTTGTTGCATCTTTATGATGTAATCTCGAGGTTTGGATTCAAGCTTGATGTTGCAACCACTATTTATATACCCTGTACTAATTGTCAATGATGGTCATGTTCAGCCGGCTTATAATCCGTACTTTTTCGCTTATTTTTTCAGCCGAAACAATATTTTTCTCTCATAAAAAATTAGCCGGAACAGTGTTTCAGCTCGTTTTTCAGCATAAGCGAACGGGGCCGATGTTAGTAGTCGGATGGGCTCATGCCCCCTCCTCCCTCCCCCTTTTCTTTTCTTTTTGCATCCTCCTGTACTGGTGTGTGTGTGTGTGTTGTGGTATGTTCCTGCATTTTTCTATGAAAATGAACTGATTTTTGTGAAATTTGTTTGATGACCGCTCCCACTTCAAAGTTATATAATGTTTGTTTTTTATTGAGCGTATACTTGTTTTTTCCACTTTGTAAATGATTTATTACGGTCTTGTATTTCACTATATCTTCTTTCATTTTTTTTACATCCTTCTTTTTTTGCATATCTCATATCAAACCAAACGATCTTTCTATTTTCCTTTTTCTATTATATTTTGCATAAAAAGACCATTTAGAATTACAACTTTGATCTCGCAAATGCATGTAAAGTGCAATAAAGGAGTTGGATTTATTTCTTGAATAATGGCACATATTTGTAATAGATAAATAAATGTAGGGATGTTTTGGGTTATTGTTTGTGCAATGTCAGTGGTGGATAATAATTCATTAACTTGTTAGGATTATATATTTTGTTGATATTCTTATATTTTTTCAGGAAATGTTTTTATTATTATTATTATATGGTTAACGTGGTATTTTTAGGGCCCAGTACACACGTTTATTTCTCCAGATGATCCTAGCCCAGGTATGATTCTGTGTAATGCAGGCCGAGGTACACGATCGTAGCCCAAATCCAAACAACCGAGTGGGGCGATCCATGCTCGGAGAGGCCGAGACAAGGGCCAGCCAAGCCGGCAAGGGGTAAGGCAGGCCATGAGCCGGCGCGCGCCGAAACGAGCAGGCAACGTGCCACGGGTCACCCGCCACGTGTAGGCCTTGACACCCCCTCCTGCGCCAGCCACACGAGCCGTCGCCGGAGCACTCGCACCACGTAAAAGATGCACACGGCGGCTCGCTCGCTCGCCGCACCGCAAACCATATTTTTACTTGACACAAAATACATGGCGCTCTTCCTCCTTCATCCATAGCATAGGGGCCAAGAACAGAGCTGACAGGGAGGTAGCAGATACTACGTGACAGGCACCCAGGGGCCAGCGGGGTGTTTATCCATGCTGCTCCGGCTGAAGATCATCGGCGTCCACTCGGTGGTGCTTCCAGTTCCAGGCGGCTATGAGCACCATGGCGCCTGCTACGCGGCAGCGCCCTGCTGCTGGCGTCGCAGCCGGACGCCGGCGGCGGGTAGCGCCGTCGCGAGGCGGCCGAGGGGGAGCGCCACGGTGGTGATGGCGCTCAAGGAGGAGCCAGATGGCAGCCGCAGCGGCTTCGCCGGCGGCGGGCCGAGCTGGGACCCCGGGCTGGAGATCCAGGTCCCCTTCGAGCAAAGACCGGTAACAGCAGATGACTGATTTGTGGTGCGTATTGCTGCTGCTGGCGTGGATCGTGTGGCCATCCCATATCTTTTTGGTGTAGGTGAACGAGTACTCTGCTCTCAAGGATAGCACCCTCTACTCGTGGGCGGAGCTGAGCCCAGGCTCCTTCTTCCTCCGGCTCGGCGGCCTGTGCCTGGTGACCTTCTCTGTACTCGCGGCTCCAATCGCAGCCGCCAGCTTCAATCCAGGAAAGGTTCGATCAAAATCTTCCATCTTTTCTGACAAAACGTAAGCCTGTCGTTCAGTACGTCAGTCAAATGGAACTCCTAACCTGAATCAGAGAACACACGGAGCTGCAGCTTAGGACCCAGCCATATGGGGGACCCTGTCAGTTTACATGCGTCCTTGTAATTTAGCTTGGCCGTTTCTTCACCTTTGAAATTGTGTCCAAACTATATGCAGGATCCACTCAAGTTTGTGCTAGCAGCTGGGATCGGGACGCTGCTTCTGGTGTCATTGGTGGTTCTCAGGATCTATCTGGTAAGGACATCGAGGAAAAGACAAGGACCTATCTGGTATACTGTCATACTTACAGTTACAGGATTATACCGAGACAATCAAGAATTGGTGGTATCTTTGCCGATGGATTAGTTCTGAACTGTGCTAGTCTTAACTTGTGTTAGTACCGTCTACCGTGTGCAGGGATGGAGCTATGTTGGTGATAGGCTGTTGTCAGCGGTGGTACCGTATGAAGAAACCGGATGGTACGACGGCCAAATGTGGGTAAAGCCACCAGAGGTAAACAAACATGATTCACTGGCCACCAAGATTGTTAACAAAGAAAATATATTTCAAGCTTTTAGCAGTACTCCATTTGATCCCAAATGTATGATTGCACTTGCATATATTAGTAAAATGTTCCTTTCTCTTGAACGAATAGATCTCACTGTTAAATTTGCTGATCGAAGCTAGCTACATCTCCTACAACTACTTGTAGAATACAAAAAAAGATCCAGTTTACTTACCTGCGTTTCCATTTCGCTACAGGTGTTGGCTCGTGACAGGCTCTTGGGATCTTACAAGGTACTAATACAAAATCTTTTGGCAGGGTCTATTTCTCTCTACCAAAATTCAGACACGAGCACCCCCAAACAAACTGGACAGAGTCCCTCTGTATGTACACTCTCTAAAGTCTCGCTCACCGACGAATCTCTGCAGGTAAAGCCGGTGATCAACCTGCTGAAGCAGACGCTGGTGGGCACCGGCGCGCTGCTCGTCGGCGCCGTGTCGCTCTTCGCCTTCGCCGCGCCCGTCGAGGACTTCCTCCACGCCCTGAACCAGCCTCCCTCCACCGCGTTGTCCAAGCTAAGCTTGAGGTGCGCGGTCGTCATGCATGGTCTCCTAATTGTTACAGCTTCAGCTTGGCTTCATGCTTGCATCGCCCTACGTATACGCAGGAAGGAGGAGCTGCTGCGGCTACCTGTGGAGGTGATGCAGGACGACGACCTCGCCGCGGCCGCGGCGGAGGCCGCCGACGGCCGGCCGGTCTACTGCAGGGACCGCTACTACCGGGCGCTCGCCGGCGGGCAGTACTGCAAGTGGGACGACCTGCTCAACTGATAAACATGCGCAGTAGTACGCCATGCCATGTTGGTACGACGCGGCAAGACAAGATGTATTTTGTCAGAATGAAAATTTTGTGACCGAAACTTGCTGGATGTGTAATAGATAGCCTTTCTCCGTCGTCTCGCTTGCCAGTTGCCACAACAAGAGTTAGGGTATCACAATTCACACAACATATACACATATAGAGACAGAGAGGCATACGAACCTTTTTACGGTCCACCAAGGTAACACCAAGTATAACAGAGTTCAGAGGTACCACATAACAGAAGAAGTACAACACATTTTTCAGTAGTGTTGGGTATAACTAAGAAGAATTGATGTTCAACCTTTGCTCGATAAAATTGGGGCGCGCCTGCCTGGCTGGAAGGGGAGATTTCTCTCCTCAGCAGGAAGGGAAACGCTAGTCAAAACGGTCCTCTTGTCCCAGCCAATCTACCATATGACAGCTTTCCCGGAACATAAATGGCTTTGATAGACTACGCCGCAGTTTCCTATGGAAGGGTGAAACGCCTGACAAGGTCCACGGTGGTCATTCGCTTGTAAATTGGCCTACATCTTGCTGCCCCAAGATCAAAGGGGGACTGGGGATACTGGACCTGGAGCGCTTCTCGCGTGCACTTTGCCTGCGGTGGCTCTGGTTTCAGTGGCGTCAGAAGTCGTCAGAAGTATCGAGCGTGGAACAAATTGGAGCTGCCTTGTGACAGCCAGGATAAGGACCTCTTCGCGGCTTCGACGATTGTAACCTTGGGGGATGGCAAAATGGCCACGTTCTGGACATCCTCTTGGGCACAAGGGAACACACTCAAGAACACCGTGTCTCTACTGTTTAGAAAGGTAAAGAGAAAAAATAGCTCAGTGCAAAAGGCATTACAGAATAATAAATGGATTGCCCACATCTTTCCGATCCAGTCACCTGAGGAATTACAAGAGTATGTCTCTTTCTGGACCATCGTACAACAAATCCAGTTAGTTGATGGCACGGAGGACAGTATTGTATGGCGCCGGACTGCGGATGGAGAGTAAACCACGAAAAGTGCCTATAGCATCCAATTTGAAGGGTCATTCAGCAAACTCAGAATCATGCCCATTTGGAAAGCCAATGCTGAACCCAAGTGCAGATTTTTTGCATGGACACTGATGCATAAGAAGATCCTCACGGCGAATAACCTGACCAAGATACACTGGCCGTGTGATCCCACCTGCAAACTCTGTCGAATCCATCCCGAAACACCCACACATTTGTGCAAGGAGCCAAGGACTGCTCATTCACGAAACAAGTTTGGACCATACTGAAATCATGGCTTGGTCTATCTATCCTGGACACAGTTAGCCCCAACGGTTCCTGCACAGTTTCTGGAGAAAATGTAGAGCAAAAATTGACAAAGCTCACAAGCGAAGGTTCGATGGAATGATGATTTATTTTTGGTGGAATATTTGGAAGGAGAGAAATAGGAGAACCTTTCAAAAACAAAAGCTTACATGCCAAAGAAGTGGCCTTTTTATGCAAGGAAGAGATCGACCAATTCGAGAGAGCAACAAGACCTATAGTAGAAGGTTCTTAAGTCCTGCTGTTTTATTTGTTTTTTTTTGTTGTTTCTCTGGTTGGTTGGGTGGGTGGGTCATCAACCCCTTTCCTCTTCTTTTTCTAGTAGAGTGGTCCTGGTCTACCCGTTTTATGTAACCCCTTTTTTCTCTTTTTACTCGTCTAATAAAAATCCGGCAAAAGCTTTTTACCGCCCTTCGAAAAAAATTCTAGAATACCAGAAAATATTTTATAATATCAAATAGATCTCATTAGATACATATGAAATGCATTTTCATAATTTATATTTGTTGGTGTTAATACTCTCCTTTATAAATATAGTCAAACTTACGATAGTTTTATTTAAAATAACTGAAAATTCTTTATATTTCAAAACAAGGAGGGTATAATTTGGTACTTCATGGTTCAAACTTACGAGGTTTGCTCTGCTTGGTATTCATTCTAAAACCCTTGTAAATTACAAGCCAGGAGACTTTTTCAGCCTCAATCAAAATTTGTTGTTTGGATGGCTAGTGAGCCTAATAATCTTAGACCTGGTTTAAGCCAAAACCGGCAAATAAAATAGGTTGCCTACTAAGGCCTGATAAATGGGCTTGGGCTTATGCGGTTAATCCCATCCCGAAGGAGATGATAAGGATTTTGAATTTTGGGATTTATTAATCTCTTTCAATCCCCTCTAATCCCCCTTTAATACCTACCAAACCTAACAAGGCCTAACGTGGCAATAGTCACTTGATAAATTGTCCAATCCTAACTTGAGGCTTTCAACAATTCTTTGGAGATATATTGAATGAAAAACAGAAGTGCGCGCGTGCAAAGAATTCAGTCTCCCCACGCACCATTTCAGCGTTGGCCTTTTCACAGTCGTACCTGCTCTTATGGTATGGTTTGGTTTGGTTTGGCTAGAGGAGTTGAGATTCAAATAAATAGATTGATAGATAAATTTGACTTGGAGCTTGTGATCAAATGGCTACAAAATCGAGATGACATGGCTGAAGTTTTGTAGCAATGCAACATGCACACAATAACTTTGTACCATCTCTGTTCTGAAAAAGAATACAATTCTAAATGCATTCTCGATTAAAGTGTCCAAAGTTTGACCAAATATGTAGATAAAAATATTAATGTTTTTGACATCAAATAAAGGTACTATGAAAATATATGTCATGGCAAATCTAATGATACTTATTTGATGTCATAACTATTTATACTTTTTTATATATATAATCATTAAATTTAAGAAACTTTAACATGATATTGTGGTAGAGTTACATTCTTTTTCGGATGGACGGAGTATAAGCGAATGCCTTTGTCCCCTAAAAAGTGTTATTCTCACTTTCTAAAAAATTTAAATATTTTTAACTTTAATCAAATATATAAAAAAATATTAATATTTATAGTACATAATTAGTATCGTTAGATAGATCGTTAAATATATTTTTATAATAAAATTATTTAGAGATACAAATATTGTTAGTATTTTGCGTAAAAAAATATTGTTAATATTATCTACAAATCTAGTCAAATTTAAAAAAGTTGGACCCATCATAAATCCCATAGAAACATTTTTTATGGGGCTGAGGGAGTATTCTCTTTATCTGCTAGGTTAACTTCCGCGTGAGATTGTTATAACGTACTACGCCTCATCGCGTGCCGTGCCTTTGAACAACAACGGTTTCAGAGTCAGAGTAGTACTCCCTCTGAGCAGCTTTCTTACACTACTGTAGATTTGGACATTACTGTCGGCCTCATCACTGCCGGATTTGTGAGAACCGATAGTGATAATCTTGAAAATGAGAAAATGACTAGGACTGAGTTAAAACCGGCAGTAATGAGTACTATCACTGCCGGTTCGTATAAAAATCCGACAGTGATGTCTTATCAGTGTCAGTTGTATTACCAAACCCGGCAGTGATATGTACATCCGGACCCGAAATTTTTATTCATCCTGGTCAACTCCTCACTCCCGTCCGTCAACACCTTTTTTTCCTCTCTCTCTCTCTCCACCCTGGTGGATCCGAACAAATCGCCAGACCACCTCCTCCCCAAATCTCGTCCCCACGGATGAGACCGATGGTACGCTCCACCCCGCCGCGAGAACTCAGGTGACCGGTGACCGCCGCGAGAACTCTGGTGACCGGCGCGGCCCCGCGGCTTGGGCGACCGGCACGGCCCCGTGGCTCTGGCGACCGGCGCAAGGGCGGGCGGGCGACCGCGGTCGGCTCGCGCGGATATCCACCTCGGCGGCGGGCGAGCGAGAAGTGCCGGCGGCTTCTTGTTCCTCACGGCTCATGGTACCCTTTCTCTCCTCCGACAATCTTCCCTTCCCGGTGCTCTTCCTCCTCTCTCTCTCTCTCACACCTTATCTCCTCAGATCTGTCATGGGGCCGGCGACTGGGGGTGCGGCCACGGATCTTGCGTTGGAGCGGCGAGGGGCAGCCTCTAGTGTGAGACCGCGGAATCCGCGAGCGCGGCGAGCGGCGAGGGGCTCACCCTTCCCGGCGGAATCTCACTCTCTCCCCCTCCTGGCCTCCCCTCCCCTCCCTCTACGTTGTATGAATCAATTTGTGGATGAGTTGATTTGTGATGTGTTGAACCTTTCTGTGTGATGTATGAATCAATTCGATTTGTGGATGAGTTGATTTGTGTTGTGTTGAATCCCTCCTCCTTTGTCTGTGATGTATGAGTTGTTTCTGGTATGAACTGCTTGATGGAGCGGTGGTGGGAGGAGCCAGCGAGCATGGCGATGGTGGCGGGAGCTAGCGAGCATGGCGGTGGCGGCGGTAGGCAACGAGCTTGCTTGCTGTATTTTTTGTTTTTGTTTTTTTAAGCTTATCACTGCCGGGTGAAGTGCCGGCACTGATAACCAAGAGGTATCACTGCCGCTTCGCTACTGTTGATTCAAAATTCGGCAGTGGAGAGGGATTTTGAACCGACAGTGATGTAGAAAACTGAGGTAGTGTTAGGTGTGCGGTGTGCCTAGCAAAATCTCAGATACCGTGGAAGGATAGTAACCACAGCTACGTGGCTCAATACCGGCACCACAGAGTCACGTACGTTTCATTGAATGCATGCATGCCAGCTCAATCGTTACGTCTTCCTCGCAACCGCGCGCGCGCGTAGTGTCCATCGCCCGGAATACAAATTTCTTCTCGTATTTTTTCCGCTGCTGCGGCAAAAGTAGGCGCGTTTTTTTTCGCCGCTGCGGCAAAATAACTCTGCTACCTTCTCGTCGCCCTCCACGCGCACAGATAGAACCTCCTCATCGCCGAGGTCCTCGTCGTCGCTTCCGTCGAAGGAGTCCGGCACGTAGTCGACACCACGGACTAGCGCTCGGCCATCTCTTCCGTTGCCTGCGGCTGGAGCTGTCATGGTGACAGATTCGGCGAGACAAGCAAAGAAAGAGAAGAAGACACAAACGCAAGAGAAGAAAGGAGCACGGCGGAGTACAAATAGCAGCATTGTGCTCGTCTCTTGGAGTCCTGCTGCATGCAAACGCTTCGACTCCCACCCAGCATGCAAGCCAAACGGCAGCAGTATTTACTTCAGCATGAATTCCAAAGCATTCCGCCTCGTTCCTGCTACTCACGCCCAAAATAGCTGCCTAGATGAAGAATGAGGATACGCTGCCCGGAAGGAGTATACAATAATTCGATGTTCTTTTGTTTCGTGTGTGGTGCTCGAGCACAAAGTCATGATTGGCTCAAGAACGCGCGGGGGTGGAACTGACGAGGATAAAAGCTTCTGCAAATCTAGGACATATACCCTGCGTCTGAAAAAGAGTACTATAGTTCTAGCGTAGTATATTCAACCCATTTAAATTTGATCAAATTTATACAAAATTTATCAATATATATTTTTAAGAGACCAAATAGGTGTCACTAAATTCATCAAGAAACAAGTAGACTTATTGTGTGTTAGAAATACTAATATATTCTTTTATAAATTTAGTCAAACTAATGAAAAACTGATCAAAGATATAGCTATATAGGATGGAGGCAGAAGTCAGAGCATCTCCAAGAGTTTGGCAATTTTCATTTGGCAAATCTTGTGTTTTGCCAAGTTGTAAAAAGATATGCCAAGTAAAAAAACAGTCTCTCTCCAAGAGTTTGGTATAATTCACTTGCCAAACCCAGATCTAACTTACATCAGGAACCCTGAGGGAGAAACAAAATTATGTTTATGCACTTCCACCTCTTAAAAACTTACATCAGGAACCCTGAGAGAGAAACAAAATTATTTTTGTGCCCTTCCACCTCTCTCATACATACGGATGCCAAGTCCGCTCCGCGCGCGCATATTTGCGCGTGCGAGGCCGGTGGATGGCAAGTTGCCAAGAATGCCAACCTCATTTGCCAAGCTGTTGGAACCTAAATTTTCTCATTTTGCCAAAATTAAAAGGATGCCAATCTCATTTGACAAACTCTTGGAGATGCTCTCAGTAAGCGTATTGATGGTCTTTTGTACTCGGTCCATGGGTAATGGAAGACCTGATCTCAAATAACAATGGAGCCGTATCTGTGTACTTAGAGTATCTCTAAGAGACTCTGTAAAAATAAATATCTAAAAATCAAGATTCAATGGCTCTCCAGGAAAAAAAATGGCTCTCTAAAATCTAGTGCATCACAATAGGCTCTCCATATTCAGATGCATCTTCATGTTGAATGGGCCACACAATAGATACTGTTTTCTCTGTCACCTCTCCATCGGGAAGACCAGATGCCCGGTTTATTTCCTTTGCATCTCCCATGTGCATTCATCCGTCCGCCAGGGAAGGCATGCAATCGGCCGGAGAGAGCGGGGGGGGGGGGGGGGGGGGGGGGGGGGGGGGGCTGCCGGCAAGAGAGGGCATCTAGTCCGCGGAGCTTGGGAGAGTGTTGCGCGCAGCAGATAGTACGCGCGGGAAAGGAAGATGGGCGTGTAGGAAAGGAAGAGCAGCGCACGGGAAGGGAAAAGGATCTTTTTTTTTTTGCGCAAGGAAGGGAAAAGGATCCTGGATGGTGAGCGACGGAACTCGTCTTTTCTTGCAAGCGGAAGTCGTGGGATGGAGGATCCGAAAAATTAGTTTAGCCGATGAAGAGACTGTTGGAGGGGGGTTTCATCCTTAAATAGCTAAATTTGAAGTCACCGAGAAATTTAGAACATCTATTAGAGATGCTACGTAGATTAGCATCTCCGAGAGTTCTCTAAATCCATTTCTAATCCTAGGTTTTTAGCAAGATGAGAAAAAACCTCTCTCCAACAATTTTTAATCTATCCTCCTAATCTTTTAGAACTTGGAAAAAGTCACCATGTTCCACGTAAAGTTACGCGCTTTCGAGTCACGCGTATCTTCTCTCTCCCGCCCTTGTTTGTCAGCCGATAAAAGGGCGTGGAAAGAATAAAGAGTAGAAAAAGATTCCTGATGCAAATGTACAAGAGATAAAGAATATATAAAAATGGTTAGGATAATTTAGAAATAGTATATGATTCCTGATGTAAAATTGTCTTCTATATTTTAGGAGTAGATTATTAGAAATTCTTAGAGATGGCCTTCTTTATTCCTTCCAATAGTTTTTTAAGAATTGTAAAACTTCATGATTTTTGGAAGAAAATGCTGAGCACTGTTGGGGATGCTCTACGTTAAAATGACTACTTTTTTTTCGGGAATACGCATTAACGTATATTTCATTAAGAAGAAGTGGGAGTACCGAATGA
>CM039581.1:70037580-70267179 GCA_022457205.1 Saccharum spontaneum | reverse complement strand
GTAAGGCAAGAAGGACGGTTAGGTGGGCGCATTTATTACGGGAAACTGTTGCTACCTTTTCGCACGGCCGTTGAACTTCTTCCCGGTCTATAAAAGCGCGGCCCTGGGGTCTGAGTTCCCCTCTGGTTCTTTGCGTTCTTGCCATCCTTTGCCTTAGGAAAGCCTAGCCCCTTTGCGCTTTTCGTCCGTATTGCCGCCGCCGCCGCCCTTTTTTCCCCACACCTTTCCTCCCCGCCGGCGCTGATGGCTGGAAAGAGCCAGTTCCTCGCTACCGACGGCTGGGCCTCCTCTTCCGTGACGGAGAAGAAGCTGGAGGAGCTGGTCGCGGATGGGTTGCTGCGGCCGAGGACGAGCCGGTCGCGGCCGGAGTGGATCGCGCCGCCGTCGACCCATCGGGAGCCGGCCCCCCCGGAAGGCTACGTGGTGAGCTTCATAAGCTACCACGAACGGGGGTTCGGTATCCCGTCGTCGGCCTTCATGCGGGCGCTCCTCCACTACTACCGGGTGGAGCTCCACCACCTCGCCCCCAACGCCGTTGCGCAGGCCGCCATCTTCGCGGCGGTCTGCGAGGGATACCTCGGGGTGGAGCCGCAGTGGAACCTGTGGCTCCACCTTTTCAAGGCCGAGCTCTTCGCGCGGAACGCGGGAGCGAAGGGCGCCTTCTACGCCGTGCGAGTGGGGAGCTGCGTCCTCCAGTTGAGGTCGAGTCGGTCGGAACAGTACATCCCGGCGCGGCTCATCTCTTCGAACAGCGGGTGGCATACGGGCTGGTTCTACCTCCGCAACGACGAGAACCAGCTGCCGAGGTATACCGGCCGCGTGCTGACCGCCCGGGAGCACAACTGAGGGTACGGTGTGCCGGACGTCGAGAAGCCGCGCCTGGACCCGCTGCTGGCGGCGCTGCAGCAGCTCCGTGCTCGAGGCTTGACGGCGGCGGCAGTAGCGACGGCGTTCCACCGTCGTCGGGTGATGCCGCTATGCCGACGCCGCCTGCGCCTCGACCAGATGACCCCGGAGGCGTCTTTGGAGGGGAGCCGGATGTCGCACGAGACCCTCACCCCCGAGGAGGGGCTTCGCCGAGCCCGCCGGATGGTGGGGACCTTCCAGGCGGAGGAAGTCGACCGGCTCCCCATGAGGCCCACTGAGGGGTTCGAGCCCGTGGTAAGTTCTTTGGTACGCTCATCTTTTTAGTTCGATTCGCGTCTGAGATCTTCCCCTGACCCGGTCGACGCCATTGCGCAGGACTTATCGCGTTGCGGGAGACTCGACCGCCGGTTCCGGAGGACCAACCTGCTCGGGACGCTCGACGGGAGCACGCCTCGAAGCAGAAGGCGGCCAAGGAGTCGACCAAGAAGCGGGCGGCCCGGAAGTCCAGGGAGAAGGAGGCGCGGAGAAAACTCCGGCGCCAACAGGCCATCGACGGGGTCCCTTTGGAGCCGTCGCCCTCCGAGACCATGTCGGGAGAGGACGACGGCAGCAGCGGCGAGGATGACGACGCCTTGTCGCGGTACGAGGCCGCGACCGGGCTGGGGAACCTCCCCGACATCCGCCCTCTGCTGGAGCCCCTCGCGGGGCCGTCCTCCTCGGTCGTTGTGGTCGAGGAGGTCGAGGAGGATGACGAGGAAGAGGAGGAGAGGAAGAAGAAGAAAGAGGAGGAAAAGAGGGAGGCGGGGCCCTCGGCGGGAGGGGTCGCCTCGCCCCGGACCCAGCAGGATGGTCGACAGGGGCGCCTGCCCCCGCCCAGGCCCCGCAAGCTCAGGCGGGGACGGGGGTGAGGGTGCCGACATCGTCGTCGGCGGCGCCCTCATCGGCGTGAAGACCCGAGGCCAGTTGGCCTCGGAGGCGCAGAAAGCGCGTAGCGGCGCACCGGCGAGAGCCCCGAGGAGCGCCCGGTCCGCCGGCGGGGATGCCGCGAGGCCGCCGCCTGCGACCTCGAGCGGCTCGGACCGTGGGGGGTCGAGGCCCCTGGTGCGATTTCTGGGTAAGCTTCTGAACAGGATGGGACTCGTCTTATTTCTTGATTTCGTCGATCGACTCATCCTTTTTATTTTTCAGACTGAAGCGAAAGGCGGAGACCATGGGGCCGACCCCCGTGAAGTCCCTTCGAGCCAGCGCCTCCGTCCTCAACCGGTCGGCGGCCCAGGACGCTGCCTGGGTCCGCGAGGTCGAGGCGGCGAAGGAGCGCCGTCGGCAACGGGAGGCCGCGGGTGCCTCGACGGCTGTCGGCCCCGATCCCGTGGTGGCGGGGTCAGAGCCGGCAAGGACGGCGGCGCCCGGCCCGGTCGAGGCGGAGCCCAAGGCGCTGCCCTCGGCTGAGGCCACCGTCGAGGTGGCCACGGAGGAGGCGGCCGCAGAGGCGACCGCGGAGGGGGCCGCACCAGCGCCAGAGCAGGAGGTGGCGCCGGCGGGGGAGCCGCAGCCCCAGGCCACACCCGCGCCGGAGCAGATGGTGGCGCCGGCGAGGGAGCCGCAGCCGCAGCAGGACCTACTGGTGCGGCCGGTGGGCATGACGGAAGGTGGGGCCGTCGGGCCTTCTTCCGGAGCCCCGGAGGCGGCCGCGCCGGAGGTCGAGGCGCCGGTCGCGGGGGTACCGGCGGTGGGAGCGCCGGCGTCCGAGCCGCCGTCGAGCGAGATGCCGGCCGCAGGGGCGTCTACGGCGGAGGTGCCGGCTCCGGAGGCACAGGCTGCCGAGGGCCGGTCACTGTCGAGGGACAAGCGCCCGTGGTCATCGTCCTCGACGACGCCCCCCTGGACAAAGGAAAGGAGATCGCGGGGGCCGAGGAGGGCGAGACCTCAAGCCGGGCGGAAGCCTCGGCCCCTGCCGGGGGTGCGAGCGAAGCCGGCCCTTCGTCCGGGCCGGGAGGTGCCCCGGCTGGGGCGTCATCATCGTGGCCGGACTTCGCCGCTCTGGCGATAGCGCGGGCCGAGGAGGAGATCCCGAGGTGGGGAGGGCCGCCCCTTGCGTTCAAGGATGCCGCAAACCTCGACGGCGAGCCCATCCTCGTCCTGAACGACAGGGACGAGGTCCACCGCTGGCAGTACCTCGAGGGCGTCCGCCAGCATCTCGATCGGCTACTCCACGTGGCGACCGACGCCGTCTCGCGGGGTATACGGGATGCCACCGAGGTACGATTAATCTGTTAGATTCTTTCGTGGCTCTCAGTGTCTTTTTTTTTTTTTGGTTTCATTATCTTTTTTGGTTTCTTTTGAATTAGGAACTCAAAGAGGCCTCCCGGCGAAAGTCACTCTTCATCCGGAGTGAGAGTGGTGTGTGGGCGTCCCTGTCTCGGCAACGGGCCCTGGTCGAGGAGACTCAGAAGAGGCTCGCCGATCGGTCCGCTGAGCTGGCGGAACTGCGCACCGCCTTCTCAACGGTGAAGGAAGAGGCGATGCAGGCGTGGGCGGCCGAGGCCTCGATGCGCACCGAGGCAGACAAGGCCCGGGAAGAGGCTGCCCAGGCCCGCCGAGACCTCGAGCCCCTGTCGGCGCGGGTCAAGGAGCTCGAGGAGGATGTCTCCCAGGCTGGCCGTCAGCGGGACGCCCTCAACGTCCAGATCGGGCAGGTGACAGCCCAGCTTGGCGCGCTGAAGGGCGAGGTCTCGGTGCTGAATGGGGCCGTCCAGGAGAAGGACGCGGCGCTCCGGGCCGCCCTCCAGGAGATCGAGGCCCTGAAGGCGGCCGTTCGTGAGAAGGACAGCGCCCTCCAGGGGCTCGAACGGACGTGCGGGGGGCTCGGCGACGAGGTCGTGGGTTTGAAGACTCACGTCGAGGGTAAGTATAATCTATTGTGGTTATGCCGTCGGTGCGTCGTATTGGGTGCTAATGTTAGCTTATCGTATTCCAGAGCTGGAGCGCGAGAACCAGGAGGCCCATTCGACCGCGAACTCCCTGCAGAGCCTCCTGGAAGCCGAGACCCGGAGGACCCAGTTGCTCGAGGGCGCGATCACCACCGTGTGCGACGGTCTGGGGGTCGGACCCGACGCCGACACCGGAGAGGACGCCCCAGGGAACTGCTTCATCCGTCGGGTGGCCGCGCTAGGTCATTTTGCCCGGGAGAAGATACGGGACAGCCTCCACCACGGCGTAAAGAGGGCACTGGCCGTCGTTCGCTCTGGTTTTGTGTTCGACATGGAGCTCGTCGCCGACGGCTTCATCACAGACCCGGAGCGGACGGACGCGGAGAACGCAGATGCCTGCTTGGATCTGATCGAAGCCGCGGAGGGGCCTGGGAGCCGCCTGGCCTCGCTCTTCGAGCCCGAGGTGGTGCCGCCTGCTGATGACGAAGGCCTGTGAGCCAAATCTGGGCACAGAGGCCCGTGTAACAAGTTAGTTATTTTGAATTTTGATCGTGGTGGCCCTGGGGGCACTAAGAACTCAAAACTTAAACTAGTTTGTGACGAATCTAGTTTTATTCGAGCCTTTTTTCCCTTTCGGCCTGGGTTGTGTTCTCATACGATTTACTTAACGCGCAGTCACGCCCTTTGGCGTGGGGAGTGAGTGGAGGTACCGTAGCCTCGGGGGCGTAAGCGACCTCGCGGCTCGACTACCCTCGAGCTTCAGGGTGCTCTTGCGGCCTTGTAGATCGTGTGAGAAACTGACCTAAGCGGCGGGGAGTGTGCTACTCTCTTTCAAAGTTAAGAACCGTCATAAGACCTACTTAGCGTGCGGTTGCGCCCCTAGAAGGCATGAGGGGTGAGTGGAGGTACCGTAACCTCCGAGGTTGAAGTGATACTCCTGACTCGAGGGCCCTTTCGAACCTTAGGGTGTTCTTGCGGCGAAGTCGATCGAAAAAACGGTTCTTAAATTTTTTGAAAGAGAGAACAAGTTTTTTCGGGGACTGGGGGGTCCCCCCCTTGTAGCCCCCGAGGGAGGGTCGATTCTGGGAGTGCAGAGTCGATCCTTCCTCACTGTGAAACGAAAGTTTGAACATCGCTGTGGTCTTTATTGACGAAAAAGGAAACACAAGGCCTCGAGGCTTTCTAAGGAAAAAAGCGACGTAGCTGTTCAATGTTCCAAGCGTTGGTGAAGATTTCGCCCTTCTCGTTGGATAGCTTGTAGGTGCCCGGCTTTAGTACTTCTGCGATGATGTACAGTCCTTCCCATGGTGGCGTGAGTTTGTGGCGTCCCTTGGTGTTCTCGTTCCGACGTAGCACCAAATCGCCGACGTTAAGGTCACGCCTGCGTATGTGCCTGTCGTGGTAGCGTCGGAGACTCTGCTGGTACCTGGCAGAATGCAACAAGGCCACATCTCGGGCTTCCTCGAGCTGGTCGAGGGCGTCCTCTCTTGCGGCGTTGTTATTTCCTTCGTTGTAGGCTTTTAACCTGGGGGATCCGTACTCTATATCTGTCGGAAGCATAGCCTCGGACCCGTAGACTAAGAAGAACGGAGTGAACCCCGTGGCTCGACTCGGCGTTGTTCTCAGGCTCCACAGGACCGAGGGTAGCTCGGCGGCCCATCTTTTGCCGTGCTTGTTTAGCTTGTCAAAAATTCTGGGTTTCAGGCCTTGTAGGAGCATGCCGTTGGCACGCTCTACTTGGCCGTTTGTTTTTGGATGAGCTACGGCCGACCAGAGCACGCGAATGTGATGGTGGTCACAGAAATCCAGAAACTTTTTACCAGTGAACTGGGTGCCGTTGTCAGTGATAATGCAGTTCGGAACCCCAAATCGATGGATGATATCGGTGAAGAAAATCACGGCTTGTTCGGACCTGATACTGGTGATGGGACGAGCCTCGATCCACTTGGAAAACTTGTCGATTGCGACAAGCAAATGGGTGAAGCCACCAGTAGTTCTTTTCAGCGGTCCGACGAGGTCGAGCCCCCAAACGGCAAACGGCCACGTGATGGGAATGGTTTGCAGAGCATGTGCCGGGAGGTGGGTCTGCCTTGCATAGTACTGACAACCTTCACAGGAGCGTACTAGCTTGACGGCGTCGGAGACCGCGGTCGGCCAATAGAACCCTTGTCGAAAAGCGTTTCCGACGAGGGTTCGAGGCGCAGCGTGGTGACCGCAAGCCCCCGAGTGCAGGTCATTGAGCAGGTCCCTGCCTTCCTTGTTTGTGATGCAACGTTGGAGAATGCCCGTAGGGCTGCGGCGGTACAGCTCCCTACCGTCTCCAATGATCACAAAGGTTTTGGCCCGTCGAGCGATCCGTCGAGCCTCGGTCTTACCCGAGGGGAGGTCCCCTTGGATAAGATAGTCGAGGTACGGTGCGCGCCAATCAAGCTCGACATCAGACGGTGGGGTCGATCCCTCTACCTGCATGGCCTCGGCCCCGGTCGAGGGGGCCTCTGCCCCTGGTGGGAGGTCGAGTGATGACCCGTCGACCCCTCCGTCCGATCCAAGGTCGACAGATGGCCGTTGGAGATCTTTTGCGAAAACGTCGGGTGGGACCGTAGCTCGACTTGACGCGATTTTTGCGAGCTCATCGGCGGCCTCATTATACTTGCGTGCTATGTGGTTGAGCTCGAGGCCATGAAATTTGACCTCGAGGCGTCGCACCTCTTGGCAGTAGGCTTCCATCTTGGGGTCGCGGCAGCTCGAGCTCTTCATGACTTGATCGATCACTAGCTGGGAGTCGCCTCGAACATCGAGGTGTCGGACCCCGAGCTCGACGGCGATTCTTAGCCCCGTGACGAGTGCCTCGTATTCGGCGACGTTGTTGGATGCAGGGAAATGGAGCCGGATGACGTAGCGCATGTGAACTCCGAGGGGTGAGATGAAGAGCAAGCCCGCGCCTGCTCCTGTTTTCATCAGAGACCCATCGAAGTACATGGTCCAGAGCTCGGCCTGGAGCTGTGTGGGGGGGGAGCTGGGTGTCGGTCCATTCGGCCAAGAAGTCTGCCAACACTTGTGACTTTATGGCTTTGCGCGGTGCGTAGGACAGGGTCTCGCCCATGAGCTCGACCGCCCACTTGGCAATCCTACCCGTGGCTTCCCGGTTCTGGGCTATCTCTCCCAGGGGGAAAGAAGAAACCACAGTAACTGGGTGGCCCTCAAAGTAGTGTCGAAGCTTACGCCGTGTCAAGATGACAGCATAAAGCAGTTTCTGGATTTGGGGGTAACGGACCTTGGTTTCTGAGAGCACTTCACTAATGAAATAGACCGGCCTTTGGACGGGCAGGGCATGAGCTTCCTCGGCCCGTTCGACGACCAGTACTGCGCTGACTACTTGTGATGTCGCGGCGACGTAAAGTAGGAGCGGCTCTCCTGGGGTCGGAGGGACGAGTATTGGCGAGTTAGTGAGTGCGACCTTGAGTTTGGTGAGGGCTTCCTCAGCCTCGAGGGTCCAGGAAAAATGCTCCGATTTCTTTAAGAGGCGGTACAGAGGGAGCGCTTTCTCGCCGAGGCGCGAAATGAAACGGCTGAGCGCCGCTAAGCAGCCCGTGACCCTCTGTACGCCTTTCAGATCTCGGATGGGGGCCATCTTGGTTATGGCAGAGATTTTTTCTGGGTTGGCCTCGATGCCCCGCTTGGACACGATGAACCCCAAAAGCATCCCTCGGGGGACGCCAAAAACGCACTTTTCTGGATTGAGCTTGATATTCTTTGCTCGAAGACATTTGAAGGCAACGTCGAGGTCGTTTACTAGATTGTCGGCTCGTTTGGTCTTGACTACGATGTCATCGACGTATGCCTCGACAGTTGGTCCGATGTGTTCTCCGAAAACGTGCTGCATGCATCGCTGGTACGTTGCCCCTGCGTTCCGGAGACCGAAGGGCATCGTAACGTAGCAATACATGCCGAAAGGGGTGATGAATGAAGTCGCGAGCTGATCGGACTCCTTCATTTTTATCTGATGGTAACCGGAGTAGGCGTCTAAGAACGAAAGAGTTTCACATCCCGCAGTTGAATCAACGATTTGATCAATGCGTGGCAAAGGAAAGGGAACTTTCGGACATGTTTTATTTAAACTAGTATAGTCTACACACATCCTCCACTTCCCACTCTTTTTCTTAACTAATACAGGATTAGCTAGCCATTCGGGATGGTGAACCTCCTTGATGAATCCGGCCTCCAGTAGCTTGTGGATCTCTTCGCCGATGACCCTGCGCTTCTCCTCGTCGAAGCGGCGCAGGCGTTGCTTCACCGGTTTGGACCCGGCCCGGATCTCCAAGGCGTGCTCGGCGACTTCCCTGGGTATGCCCGGCATATCCGAGGGACTCCACGCAAAAATGTCGATGTTTGCGCGGAGAAAGTCGACGAGCACGGCTTCCTATTTCGGGTCGAGGGTGGCGCTGACGTTCAGCGCCTTCCCATTGGGATCAGCGGGGTCGAGGGGCACGAGCTTGACGTCCTCCGCGGGCTCGAAGCTGCCGGCGTGGCGTTTCGGATCGGGAATCTCGTTGGCGAGACCGTCGAGGTCTGTGGCCAAGGTTGCCGACTCCAAAACCGCCTCGCCGTGCTCGACGCACTCGACGTCGCACTCGTAGGCATGTTCGTATGAGGGCCCCACTGTGATGACGCCGTTTGGGCCGGGCATCTTGAGCTTGAGGTACGTGTAGTTTGGCACGGCCATGAACTTGGCGTAGCACGGGCGTCCGAGGATGGCGTGGTATGTCCCACGGAATCCGACCACTTCGAAGGTGAGGGTCTCCTTCCTGAAGTTGGCCGGTGTGCCGAAACAAACGGGCAGATCGACCCGTCCGAGGGGTTCTGCCCGCTTCCCTGGCACGACGCCGTGGAAGCCCCCGACGCTAGGTTGCAGGCGCGCCCTCTCGACCCCCAGGAGGTCGAGGGTTTGGGAGTAGATGATGTTGAGGCTGCTTCCGCCGTCCATGAGTACCTTGGTGAGGCGCGTGTTGGCGATGACGGGATCAACGACAAGTGGGTAGACCCCCGGGTTGGGAATGTAGTCTGGATGATCATCACGGTCGAAAGTGATGGCCACCGTGGACCAATCAAGGAAGCGAGGGACCGCCGTCTGTACGGAGAAGACCTCACGCCGCTCTCGCTTGCGCTGACGCGCTGAGAGGCGGGTTGAGGGTCCTCCGTAGATCATGAAGCAGTCGTGGATCTCGGGGAATCCCTCCTCCTTGCCATCACCCTTTGGGTCTTCCTTCTTGTCGGCGGCCTTGTTGCCAGCGCCCTCGAAGTATCTGCGGAGCATATGACAATCCTCGAGGTTATGGTTAGTGGGCCCCTTGTGGTAAGGGCACGGTTCTTTGAGCATTTTGTCGAAGACGCCCCCGCCGGGGGGGGCCTCGAGGCTTCTTGCGTTCGACAGCGGCGACAAGCTCGTCGGCCGGGGCCTCGAGCTTGCCCTGCTGGCCCTTCTTCTTCTTGCGGTTGTTCCTTTTGGAGCCTCGGGCGGAGCTCGCAGGATCGTCGGTCTTCTGTTTGCCAGTGCCCTGCTCGCCGCCAAAGATGGCACCAACTGCCTCCTCGCCGGCGGCGAAGTTGGTGACGATGTCCATCAGCCCGTTGGCCGTGAGCGGGGTGTGACGCCCCAACTCTCGGACCAACTCTTTGCAAGTGGTGCCCGAGAGGAAGGCCATGATTACATCAGAGTCGGTGACATTGGGCAGCTCGGTGCGTTGCCTGGAGAAACGCCGAATGTAATCCCGGAGGGATTCACCTGGCTTCTGCTTGCAACTCCGGAGGTCCCACGAGTTGCCGGGGCGCATGTAAGTTCCCTTGAAGTTCCCCTCGAACACCCTTACGAGGTCGCCCCAGTCGTGGATCTGTTGGGGCGGCAGGTCCTCGAGCCAGGCTCGAGCGGTGTCGGAGAGGAACAGGGGGAGCTGGCGGATGATGACTCGGTCGTCGGTGGCCCCGCCCAACTGACACGCCAAGCGGAAGTCGGCGAGCCAAAGTTCGGGTTTGGTCTCGCCGTTGTATTTGGCGAGAGTCGTGGGAGGGCGGAACCGTGCTGGCAGTACCGTTTCGCGGATTGCCTTGCTGAAGACCCGAGGGCCCGGAGGCTCGGGTGAAGGGCTGCGATCCTCCGAGCTGTCGTAGCGCCCGCCCCTGTGCACGTGGTAGCCTCGAGCCACACCGTCACCGTGCTTGCGCGTGCGGCGCTCGACGACGTTGCCACGGGTGTCTCGAGGTTCTTGGTCATGAACGACGGGCTCGGGGGCGGGAGCCATCCGGATCCGTCGAGCAGGTTCGGGATGAACCGAGGCCTCCCTCTCCTTCCGAGAGGGCTCCGCGAGCCGCTCCGAGGCGGGCTCGCGTCGCCTCGAGGCAGAGCTCTCTGCCTGCTGCAGGGCAGCAGTCTCGAGGAGTTCTCGGATCTCATCTCGAGCCCGGCGCGCTTCGGGGTTCGACGGCTCGGGCATGTTGCGGAGGAGCATGGCGGCGGCGACGACATTCTGGCTGGCTCGAGCGAAGACCGGGGGATCGGTTATCCGGTCCTCGTCGATGCGACGGTTGACGTCGCGAGCTCTTTCGCGAGCTCTCCCGCCAAGTACGCGTTCTGCGCGCTCATGCTCGAGAGTTTGCTGGAGTAGGCGCAGATTTTCTCGTTCCTCGTCGAGCCTTTCCCGCAACTCGCGGACTTGGTCGAGCTGCGCCCCCTGATCCGCAGGGAGCTGAGCCTCGCCTTGCCCGGCAGGGTGCCCGTCGTGAGGAGGCGTGCGCCCTCCTCCGGCCGGCTGTTGCTCCTGCGAATCCGACGCGCTTTCAACATCGACGTTGAAACACTCGCGTGTCGGATCGTAGGTATCGTCAGCCGAGTCGGAGTCAGGGGCGCCGAAATAATAGTATGACGGGGGAATGCACGGTCGTTGCGAGCCGCTACCGGGGTTGCGGCGTGGGGAAGCGGCCACACGGGGTTCTGTTTCTGGCGTCTCAGTAGAGTCCAGATAATCAGAAGCCGGCGTGGACGCGACGAGGTCAAGGGCGAAGCGTAGGTGGTGCCCAGGGAGTTCCTCATAAGCACTCATATGAGTGCTTACGGAGGAAGCGTATGCTTGGGCGGCCGGAACCAGCCCAAACGGAAACGGCGAAAGTGATGTTGCCGCCCTTGCCGGGAGGGAGGTACGGGGTAGCGACGTTGCACCAGGCGGAGGAGCGGCGGGGTTCTCCGCCGGCATGCTGTCCTCGGCCAGGCCCATCGCGCCCAGACTTTCCACGAGGAAATCTGGGCCGGTGTCTGACTGGGAAGCGCCGAACCGGGGAATCCCATTGCCCTCCATCAGGTGGAGACGATGGTTGCGCCGGGCTCGCCGCCGCCGAGCGGCTCGCGCCAGCCTGGAGCGACGGTACCGGCGGACTGCTCCCCCAGGCTGGGAGAGCTCGTAATCCTCGTCGGTAGGGTGTCTTGGCGGGAGCAGGACCATATCGTAGCCATAGCCGAGCGACATGAACTCCAAACTCCCGAACCAGATCACCGTAGCCAACGGGATAGGGCGTTCGGGGTCAGCCATCCAGGGAAAAGGCGGGAAAGCGACGTCAGCACGCAGCGCTCCCCTACCTGGCGCGCCAACTGTCGGTGTTCGGACCCCGGGGGGTCCTAAACCAACCAGTAAAATGCTGCGTGTCCCTTTCCTGGATGGTGATGCAAGGAAAACACACGGGGGTTTATCCTGGTTCGGGCAAAAGAAGGCCCTACGTCCAGCGGGGGTGAGAGAGGTTTGTATTTCCTTGCACCGGGGTGCTTGCGTAGGGGTTACAAGCTTGCGAGAGAGGGCGACGAGCCCAAGTCTCAAAGGAGAAAAAGAAAGAGTACAAGATGATTGCTTGAGATGTTGATCGCTATGTTGGGTATGACTGGTTGTCCGCCGCCTTCTCTAGGGCCCTGGCCTACCCTTTTATAGGACGGGGTGAGGCCAGGACGATGGGAACCTTGAGATGATGTTTTGTCGATCCTGTTGAGTCGACTGTAGCGACGTGCCTCAGGAATGGGAGGCCATCTTCTGGAACGTGATGTCGTAGGCGTCGAAGTGACCCGGAGCGTCGCGCCATACCGTCCTTTCTTCCCTGTTGCGCCGTGTCGGTGGTCGAGGTCGGGTCGAGGTAGGGTCGAGGCCGAACGGATAAGTCCGAATCCCTGGAATCCCGTTGTACGGGCCTTGTCGTATCCTCCCTCGAGGGTTAATAGTGACGCACAGGATAAGGCATGGCGGGTATAGTGACGTTTTTCACCTCCCATCACGGAATGGGCGTCTGAACAGTGAGAACTGACGCTGGTATTGTTCCCACGTCGACTGTACGTGCGGCCATGCTGGTAGTTGGTAGTAGGTAATTGCATTAAATGCTTTGACTTTTCGCCCCGTGGTAGGTGGGGACTGAGGGGGTCGAGCGCCCCGACCCGGGCTCACGCGAGTCGGAACGCCCGGGGCGGTCGAGCCCCGTGCGGGCTGGAACGCGGTCGAGGCCTCCCGTCGAGGGGGGCTCGTACGAGTCGGAGACGGGGCGCGGTCGAGGCACTTCGTCGAGCCGGCCTCGTACGAGGCGGACCTGTCGCACGTAGTAGGCTGCGCTTTATTGCGACTTTAATCGTTTTAGTTTTTATGATCGTTAAATGTGGGGTACCCCTATACTATTGGTACCGACACATAGATTAGATAGAATCAATGTATTTTCGTAATAGAATAAAGTAGAGGAAGCATAAAACTTTAGTAATTAACAAGGTGAAAAGAGGAAGCATGAATTAAGTGAAGTATGGATGCTATTAACGACCATTCTAACTAGACTTGCGTCCTACAGTCAACACGGCTCTGATACCACTCTGTCACACCCATTTTTAAGGATAAAAATAGGATGCATAAAGTACTCATGTACGCCCTAGGACATGATCGCACACACAAGTAGACAAATTACATAGTATCATCACAGTGCTTATTACATAACGAATAAGTATTTAAGACATAGTCTTGAACAATAGATAATAATAACTAATAATAAATCTCCAGCGGAAACTCCACACAGGGACACGGTTGACTGGTTGACACCAAGACTAGTACTCATTACGATAATCTTCCTCGTAATCTTCATCTGTTATGGTGGAAATAGCAAGGGTGAGTCCATGTCGAACTCAACAAATATAACATAGGGTTCATGAGGCTCAAAAGGCTAGACACTGTTTAACTGCGTTTAGCTTTTAATCATATAATTAGCAATTGAATAGCATCAAGATAAACCACTTCCCATTAAAGAACCAATGATCAATTGTAATAAGGATAACGAATAGCATTAACATGAGCATAATAATAATCAACAATAATTAATCATGATATAACAATTATGATCAGTTATTCCATAAGAATTCCCAAGGCCGCTCGTATCCGTGAGCACGGCTAGTATACCAGTTTTTAACTCTGCGCAGAGGTGTACACTTTCACTGTGAGTCATGATTTCCAAATGAGTGGGGAGATCAAGCCCAAACACCCGAGAACCATATAAAGCCATCCAAAAGTTCGTCTAACAAGTTAGGGCCATTAGATTCACTCGGCAGGCAGATGTAGAACCCCCCTTCCCTGTGGCACAACAACCACAGCCTATACACACTAGGCCAGGGGCTCGCACTACACCCAACGTGGCAAGCCTTTCTTACGCCATTTAAGGTAACCACTAACAAGCTAGAAAAGGTCTCTTGAACAACTAAAGCCAGAGCCATATAGCCCTCACAGCTGTACTGTATATCCCGGTTATCACTTACAGATAAGTCCTTATGGAGAGAAACCAGAGCATCAAAATAATACACATGCTCTAGCCCCCTTTTAACAGTAACAAAATCATCTTAATGGTTGATTGCTTAATCCATTAATCAAATTACAAGATCATTGTTCATAGTTTAAGCACTAGCAGTAGCTACCCATATGCATTCCCAAGGTTGACAAGAAATCAAGATAGCAATCACTAAGTTATAATCTCTACGGTTGTCAAGGTAAGCACATGCATATGTATGACAATTCGATGTATAGGTAACAAGGATAGTCCTGTGTTATACTTGCCTTGATCAAAGCTCTCCAAGTGATACTGCTGACTTGGCTCAAAGTAATACTCCGAATCATCCAGATACTGCTCACCTTCTATACTCGATCATCAATCAACAACATACATGCATCCAATCAAACATACACGAAGCAAACAAAGAGATATAATTAGAACAGTACACCAACAGTAGCAAAACAGTAATAAAAGTTTATAAAACTCTTCTACACGTTTCTACGATCACACAAACGCAAAGATCACCAAATTCGGAGTTAAAACGTGAAAGTTATGAATTTTCTAAGATTTCCTATAGATAAATAAATACTTAATTATAAACTCAAAAAATAAATTATCAAAACTAATTGTACAACTACACTAACATGTAGAGCTCGCAAATACGAACCTAACGCAACTTGAACGGATCAAATCGGAGTTAAAATGAAGATTTTATGACCAAAACAATTCTAGTGGCAAAACTGTAATTATCTGAAAACGTATTTTTGATTTAACCGAGAGAAAATACGCTTTCAAAACACGAAAACGTATTTCAGACAATACGCTAAGGACCGCGGGTTGATTACTAAAAAGTTAGGGGGCTCTTTATGAATTTTACCCGCGAAGGGGTAAGTTCTAATCTGGGCCGTTGATCTCGAATTGGACGGCTCGCAATCATCTGCAGCGCTACAGTAAAAAGACCGGCCTTCATCCTCAAGTCCGGCCGGCAGCCCCCCATGGCCGGCGGGCTCCTTCTCGCTAGAGATGGCGGATCACCCCCTCTAGACCACCGTTCGACTCGAGATTTGATCCAAACGGTGGAGAAGGTCCGTGCGAACTCAACTAAACGGTAAAGACCCGCTATGGTAGACCGAACACGACGTGCGGCAACAAGGGAGCGGCGGCGCCATTGTCGGTGCACCCGAGCTCACCAAAACCACGATTCAAAGCATCTCAACACCAAAGAAGGGCACGGGAAGAAAGAGGAGGAGATTTGCGGGCTTACCAACGCGACGAATTAGCCTCCAAAGCACCCGAAAGCACTCCTCCCCAACGTCCGTCGTACTCAACCGAACCCAACCCTAGAACTCGACGTTTTGCGGTGGAACTCACGATTTTAGATGAAAAACGGAAACTAGAGGACCTAGGCGACCTATTTATAGCCTCAATCGCCGATTTCGGTTAACATACCCGGATTACAAGATTCGGTTGGGAACGAACTCGACTCCGGTCCGGTTACAAGGAAGAAGGAGACGGCTGACATCGGGGACCCACCGGTCAGCCACCAAGAGAGAGAAGGGGAAGGCGCTGCCGTTCTCTGGGCCGACTGGGCCGCGACGGACTGGACGGCCCACGCGGGCGGACGCGAAAGAAGGCCCAAGGGAGAGGGAGAGAAGGCAGGCCGGCCCGGAAGCACAGGAAGTGATTTTTATATTTTTCTTTCTTCCTTTTCTTCACTTATATATATATTTTCCAAAACCAAATCAATAAAATAAAACAAATATAACCACACCACAAAACAAAATAAATGCAACAACATGAATGCATCACCAAATAGTTTTTAAAATTTTAATTTGCCCTTAATTGTTATCTAACTTATCTGAAATTCATTATTTCCTAAAGTTTAGAATTTTTGGGTGTTACATTGGATCATGTACAACTTAGTTATAGATTTTGTTTAGGTTTATGCTTGTTAAATATAAATAAATCTATAACTAAGTTATACATGATCCAATGAGTATGAAATTTTTACTACAGTTTAATCATACAGTAATTAGCCCATCATAAAATTTTCATCACAATTGGATCATAGAAACTGCAGTTATAAATTATTCCAATTAATTATAGAAAAGCATAAATCTAAAGTCACAACAAAAACTTTGTACTAAAATATATCATATTATACATTCCCTGTGTAGATCTACTCATGTGGAGTCCAACAAAATTAGATTTTCTATTTTATGATTTTTCTGTAATTTACTATGATTTTTCAAAGATTCAACCAAAATAAATAAAAAATAAATAAAATCATCTTCAAAATTGTTTATAACAGGGTCAGGAAGGTAAGATGAACGGTTTTAAAAGTTGAGGGAGGTGTTTTGCCCGGTTTTAAAGTACAGGAAGGAAAAGCGGACTTTTACGAAAGTTGAGAAGATAACGTGGACTTTTTCCTTTCCATTATCATGGATTGGCAGTTGGGCTTGGGCATAAGCAGCATTTGACGGTGTGAAAAAAACTTCGACAGGAGCAGAACTACATAAAAGTCGGAAGTATGGAGGCATCGATAGGGCTGTTTGCTTCGTGGTGGTCACCATCCTTGAGGTAAGTGCCGTTGACACGCACGGCGGGGCGAGATTGGCAGTGCCTTCTCTATAAAGAAGAATGGGGAAGGTTTCGGAGAAAAAAAAATGGAAGAAGAATGGGAAAGGAGAGAAGAACACAAGGTTTGGAGGGAGTAGATTAGTTCATTTCATCATCGTCCATACTGTCTCCACAGCCGCCAAGAGTATATATATGGACATATGGTTCCCTACATGGGCAAAGCCCAACACAGTTAAAGGCATGCAGGCCCAAACCACGACCCTTCCCTAAAGCTATTACAGGCCCATGGCCAGGTCATGACAGTGGTCTGAGAATTTGTCTGGCCCTGCCAACTGATCTCAAGCGTTCATTTTGCTCTGCTTGTGGTCAGCGTTGCTGCTGGCCTCTGCTCCCCAAGCTAGGTATGCAACCAAACGGCTATCTGTATGTTCCTGATGGTTCTGAACGTCCAGGACTTCCTTGGAAGTATGTTCCTGATGGTTCTGTACGTCCAGGATGATGATTATTGGAACCCAGACTCACTCATAGACGAGAAAAGAAAGCTAGCCAGCAGTTTCTATCTCAATACATCTAGCACAGAGCTTCCAGTATTATAGGGTTCTCCCTATGCAATTACATTGAAGAAAACTTGTTCTGCGTTGTAGACTCGTAGTGCTTAGGAGTGAGATTGGAGACATCTTATGTGTCTATTCTAGTTTGCTTTGTCTGAACTAGTTTTTGTTGGTAAATTTCAGTGAGCAACTCCAGCAGACTTTGTAAATGTATTCATAAAAGCCATTTATAGCTATTGTGCTCAAAAAAGCATCTCAACAGCTTGTCTATATTGTTTTCCATTTTCCCCAGCTGAGTATTCCACTTTTTTCACTGGCCATATTTCCCTAGTGAGTCTTGCTTGCTATATGTGTTTTCCAAATTAGCTAGGTAGTTGTAAAACTCTACATTTTAGATATGCTTTCTATTTTACATAATGGCTAAATCTCATAATTTAGCATCTAATATTACCGAGGCTCTTGGAGTTGCTCTAACGCTGAAACATTGTAACGCTTGCTCCATTGGGAGGTCATCGGACTAAGATGATGGTACCCCAAGCTTCTATGGTCGCGGGCGTTTTTATTAACAGTTGGACCCACTAGTAGAAATCTGCACATATATAGCGAATAACTTTCGTCACTGAAGAAACGAAATTCGTCATAATTTTAGTTCTATGACGAAAACTCGTTCGTAAAAAACAACGCGTCATATTGGTACATGCATGACGAATCCGAAAACTTCGTTATAGAAGTGATTTGATCTGTGACGAAAAACTAGCCATCATAGAACTGTTTTGGCATGTGTGGCGGGGGGCAGCCATGCTGATGGGTGTTTTCATTGGAGATACTTTCCATGTGTACCTTATCTCTGGTTCTTTCACGCTTCAGGTTTTTTACTGGACCACATGTCGGGTCCTTGTTTCTTCCACTTGTCAGTTTTTTATTGGTACACGTGTCGTGTTATGGTTGGAGTATGTGTCAATTCTTTATTAGACCATGTGTCGTATTTTTTATTGGTCCACATACCCGTTTCTTATTCAACCACGCGTCACCATGTTATCCGTCCACATTTCATTTTTTTGAAGCTTGATGACTTCCTTCCACATCTTGGATTTTTAGTAGCCCACGTGTTGTGTCCTGGCTATTTCATGTGTCATGCACTGGTTCATCCATGTGTCATTTTTTTATTTGATCACGTGGCCTATCCAGGTTTTACCATGTGCTAAACAATAATTTCATCAGAAAAATAATTCAAGTTTGTCACTGCTGTACAGATTTACTACATAATTATTCAACTTGGCAAGTTCACACATCAGCAGCAAACCACTAACAGAGTTTCACCATATCAAACCAGCACATGAGTCCATACACCAAACCACAAATGTTCGCTGCATCAAGCTCATGGAGTTGAAGACTGAGAGTTACCAGAAGAAGAGCTGAAATGCATGATATCCTCATGTAGCTTATTATGTACTCCTCCAGTTGCTGTCTCTTGAACTCCTCAAACTCCCTTTCAGTCTTTTCTGTCTTCGTCTTCAGTTCATCCACTTGTTCGACGAGGGCAGCAGAACTTTCTCGTTCAGCAAAAAGCTGATATCGAAGCATTTGCTCCACCGATGTCTCTGTTCTGGTGGAGTTTGTCGGGATACCGGCATTCTTCAAAAAGAAGGGTGTTGCCGCTGCCCTTGAAGTGGACCTTGCCCTGAGAGAGGCAGAGGGCCTTGGAAACAACATTAGCACTAGTCATTGATTCCTGCCCATCAGCAACAAATTCTACTCGCATAGTTTTCATAGCTTCCTGTGAAATTCAAGCAATAAACATTAAGTTACAGATAGTGGAAGAGAACTTCAATTAAAAAACCAAGAGATTAGTTCATAACAAGTAATGCAAGTTTCATATTGATATGGATTACATAAGCACAATGAACAGGTACTAATATAGTCAGTAGTCGCAGAGCAACGCCTACATCCATTTCAACCGTACACAGCGATATACATAAGAAGAGCTCAATGACTACGCTGTCGAGAATACATGCAACGACAGCAAAATGCAAATCAATGTTTTGCAAACTTTGTGTCGCAGTCAACACCGTGTGTCATCAACCAAGCTTTCACCAACATCCTAGTGAGAAGCTTCGTCGTAGGCGCATTGACTACGATTTGGTGATGAAATAATGTAAAAAGCGCTGAGGGGCTCCTTTAGTCTCTCTTTGCCCCATTGCCTTAAAAGGCTTGGGGATGGCGATGAAATAGTCTAAAAGCACCAAGGGGATACTTTCGCCTTCCTTCGCCCCTCACCTGAAAATGTACGAGGGGTTGGCACTAAACTAATCTAAAAGAGGCTCATTTCGTGACCTTTCGCCCTTCACCCAAAAGGTATAAGGGGTTGGCGCCAAACTAATCTAGAAGCTAGCACCGAGGGGCTCATTTCGTGACCCTTCGCCCCTCACCCGAAAAGGTGTGAGGTGAAAGGATCAAGATGCCCAAGAGGGGGGTGAATTGGGCTTTTCTAAAAATTAATTGCAAGAATTAAATCCTACAAGCCGGAATTCACCCCTAGTGCCTACTTGTGTTCCTAGAGCTTCTACCGGTAAAAGTTTTGCACCCTAGTTTCCAATCCTAGTCTAGCATGATAATTCTAGGAAAGTAAATCAAGCAATAAAAGTAAATACGAGAAAGTAAATGCTTGAAAGTAAGGGCAAGGAACAAGGTGATGTTTTTCCGAGGTATCAGAGAGTCGCCACTCCCCACTAGTCCTCGTTGGAGCACCCGCGCAAGGGTGTAGCTCCCCCTTGATCCGCGTAAGGATCAAGTGCTCTCTACGGGCTGATTCTTCGACACTCCGTCACGGTGAATCGCCCAAAACCGCTCACAAGATGAGTTGGGTCATCCACAAGCTCCGCCGGATGATCACCAAACTCCCAATCACCACCAAGCCGTCTAGGTGATGGCGATCACCAAGAGTAACAAGCTAGAACTCTCACTTGACCACAATGAGCCTAATGAGAAGGAGGATGCACACTTGCTACTCTCTAATCGCTAGTGAGGAACTCTCAAGCTTTGATTCTCAAAACACACTCCTCACTAGAGCTCTTGCACTCCCTTGCACTCCAAAGGTGTTTCTCAGCTGAACAAAAGAGCAAGAGACCTCTAAAAGAGGTGGTGGGGATGTATTTATACACCCCACAGTCGAAACAAACCGTTACCTGCCAACTCAGCAAAAAAACGGGATGACCGGACGCGCCGGTCGAAGTGACCGGACGCGCCGGTCGCTCGTAACGGTCGAAATTCTGAAATTTCGGCTGAGTGACCGGACGCGCCGGTCAGGGGTGACCGGACGCGTCCGATCGTGCAGGGAGTGATGACCGGACGCGTTCGGTCGTCAAAGGACCTTACTGGAACGTGACCGGACGCGCCGATCACACCCCAGTCGCGTCCGAAAAGATGGTTTCCCTTAGGTGACACGTGTCGGCCCTGACCACCGCGTCCGGTCCTCGCAAGGGCCGCGTCCGGTCGTCAGCGCCGAAACACAGTCGCGGTTTTGAACTGACCGGACACGTCCGGTCAAGCCGGGAACCGCGTTCGGTCAAGGGAAAAACCCTCTAAACACTCCGAAATGCGACGCAACTTGAACCAAGTTGCTTCCAACTGAACTTTGAGCTATTCTAGAGCTGTCTAGTGCTAAGTTTAACAAGTGTGCACCACACCTAAACATAGGACTCACCTAGGTCAAGCTACCCGCTCATGCTCCCCTTTATAGTATGGCCAAAAGAGAAAACGAAGATCCTAACGACTATTCTGAATGTAACTCAACACCTTGACATCCGGAACTAACCATCCTTAATCTTGACGTCACTCCTTTGAAAACCGAAACGATTTCCATTAAGGGGCATGAATACCGTGCCCAAAGCAGTTATCACCTCCATGACCCAACTTACCAAAGTTTCTGCAAAACACACGTTAGTTATGGTAATAAAGCGTTGTCATCAATTGCCGAAACCAACTCTCGGGGCCTAGATGCTTTCAATCTCCCCCTTTTTGGTGATTGATGACAACACTAAGATTCAAAAGATAGGAGTTGAGGTTTTCAAACATGCTTGGTTCACATAAGCAAAAAGCAATAAGCACTGGAGATTAGGAATTGCTTATGTGCCCCAAGCCAACAGAGTGTACTCATAAGATAAGACAAGAAAAGTTAGTACACAAAAAGATATAGCTCAAAAGAAATCGGAGTAAGGCACGGAAGCACAACCTTATGAGCTATAAACAAACAAGTGACATGATTTAAAACTGTGACTAGATAGAACAAATAGACTCAAAGTATCTCACACGACCACATGTCACAAGAATGCAAGTACTGTAATGTAAACATGATGCATGAATGTAGCACACAAATAAAAACGAAAACCCTCTATCAAAACTCCCCCTGAATCTACTCTCTCTCCCTCTTTGGCATCAACCGCCAAAAACTAATCTAAGGATCTGACGGGGGAACGGACGGAGTCGAGTCGGGTGCCGAGGAGCGCGGAGTAATCACGAACTGCAAAGTATCCTCCTCAGACTCGGAGCTGTCAGGCTGACCCTCTGAAGAAGCACGTGGCTGTGAAGTGGTCTGGGTCTAAACAACAGGAACAGGTGCTGATGTAGTAGCAACAAGTGGAGCAATCTCTGTGACCTGTGCCTGAAGTGAGCCAACAGCTGGGAGATCTGTCGAGGCAACTGATGAAGGAACAGTCTCTGTAGTGCCCGTCCCTGTCACAGGAGGAACAACTGCCTCTGAAGCGGACAACCCTGATGAAGTAGCAAAAGTAGTGTGCGAGGGTGTCGGCTGACCAGTCAACTCGCTATATGTGGCACTAAAATCAACGAATGGTGTGCCTGTTAGTAGGTGAGGGCCAGACTGGTCTGAAGGAGTGAACCCCGTCTGAATGGGCGTGTAGCTCGGGGACTGGAACGACTGGGGGACCTGCTGCTGTGGAGAGGTGAACTGAAAACTCGGCTGTCCCTGACTCGAAGGTCCACTCTGTAAAGCTGGAGTCAGGACAGAAACAGGTGGAGGAACCCCAACTGTGGCTAGGTGACGCAGAAGATCCAAGTACTGCTGCTGGTTTGCTGCCTGCTGTCGCTGCATCTCTACCTGCTGACACTGGATCTCAAGCTGTTGTCTCTGGAACTCGTCCTGTCGAGCCTGGATCTGAGCAAAGGCTGCAGCTGTGTCCTGAGCCTGCCTCTGTAGCTGAAGCTCCTGTCGCTCCTGTGCCTGGGTCAACCTCTCAAGTATAGCCACCATGGCTGGGTCTGAGCGGGAGGCTGAACCAGAGCCACCGGCCTCATGGTTGTGAGGCCGAGGAGACCGATACCTGGGGATGGGCTGATAATCCTCATCAGTGCTGTCAGAGGCCTCATCCTTGGCTAGATCAGCAGGGTGAGCATCTAGATCTGCAAGCTCTGCCTCAGCAAGACCCTCAACGGTGGTGTCCTGCTCAGCTGCTGTCTCAGGGACCTCAGGTCTCTCTCGCTGTCCTAGCACAGGGGCCTGCTCTCTCGTAACTGAAGCCCATAGCTGACGGATATCATACTCAGGAAAAGCAGTGGTAGTATCAGATATCTCAGCTCTAATCTCTGCAGGAAGCTCAAGTGCAGATCTGATGATGAAGCAAATCCAATGAGCATAGGGCAGCTGACGATGTCCCTTGAAGCCCTCTGCCAGGGTGTCCTCCATCTCACTAAGCATAAGATCCCAAATGTCAAAAGGTGTCTGTGAGAGGAGATGGTGAACAACCCATAGCTGCATCCTGGTCAATCCCTCTCTGTAGCCAAGCCTGGAAAGAAGTGTGCGCCTGACAATAGCATCCAGAACTCGGGCAAGCGGTGTCAAACTGGCAGGTGTGCGACGAGACCCTTCGCCATAAGGCTCACGGAAGCAGGGTCGAATCAGATCTGTAGGTGGCATAGTACCACCATGAGGGCGTCTAGGTGGAGCTGTCTGACCAAAGTAGAGCTGATGAATCTTCGTGTCTGAAGCTGGGAGTCTAAGAATCTCCCGCACTCTGGTGCTGTACAGTCTGCGGTCGCGGCCTTAGAAAGCAAAGTGTATGAACTCATGGGCCGGATCAATCCACAATGAAGCATATAACTCCATAACCCAAGTGCCACAGTATGCACCTGTCCGTCCAAGAAAGTCAGACAAGCCCGGTAGAAAGGATAGGTGCGGATGAAGCTGCTCACCCACTACCTCAACAAGAGACTCAATGCGACAGACCCTCTGTGGTCGGAAGGCAATGCCACTGTCAACATAAGCTCTGTAAAAATCCTCCTGTAGAGGAGTATAGAAACCCTTTGAAGCTCTGGAGTCCCTCTGAGGTGGGAACCACCGGCTGACCTCAATAAATCTCAAACCTTGCACCTAACGTGCTGTAGCACCCCTCAAGTCAAAGTGCTTGACTGGAGGTGAACCTCTAGCCCTGGGAGGAGGACGTCCTCCACGACGCTGGCCCTCTGGCCTAGGAGTCACCTGAGCTCATGCACGTGTAGAGCGGCGACGCGGTAGAGTCTGAGTTGGCTGCTCCTCTGTCCCCTCTGGAGCCTCTGCAGGTGGATCAACTGACATAGCATCTGCATCCTCTGTGCCCTCTGTGGCCTCTGTACCGAGCTGTCGACCTTCAAGATGAAAGCGACGCTCGCCAATGCGAATACCACTGCTCCTGCCTCCCCTCTCTGCCTGCTCTGCTGCATCTGCAACTGCTTGAGCTATCTCTGCATCTGTGAGGGTCTTCTTCTTCTTTCTAGCCATAACCTTTATGCGCTTGCCATGCGCAACCTCAGACAGACGAGGAGGACTATCGTCCCCGTCACTAGGAGCACCACGGGCGTTCTTGCAACGAACCATGCTGTCAAACTATCGGGAATCCTCTGAAAGATGGTGTACTGACACTCAAGAGGCTTGGCCTCAATCCGTATCCGCAGGCTTGGCCTTGGATTCAACAACTGAACAGCAGTCACTTCGACACACCGACAAACTCGCTGAAAAGACGGAATAGATGGATGTACTATAAGAAACATACATTACTAAAAGGTACGAGAACCTAGAGATAGCAAGCATATAAGATAAGATATGAAACGTGATAGCTACCTCGGATCGACGAGAACTCGGTGAAAGCTAAGATGACCTAGTTCGCGAGACTTCCCGAATTACGCCGGACGAGCTCTGATTTGCCGAAACAAGAGATAATTAGGATATCAAACAATGAGCTTTCGGCAAACCCTAACAAGGAGAATCAAGGGATGCGAAACAACCTCACGAAGAAGACGTCGCACGAAGAAACTTCGACGACGATCGACCGAGAAGACGCTACGCGAACCCTAGGGTTAGGGTTAGGGCAACACGCGATGGCCAAAAATGGAGACGAGCGCGAGGGATGCAAGTGCCGGCCGGAGGTGGCACAGGTGATGGTGGCACGGCTCACCGGCGGCAGCAGGCGCGGCGGCGATGGGACGGCGGTGGCCAGAGCAACGGCACGGCGCGGCGCGGCTAGGGCGGAGCAGACGGCGCGGGCGAGCGGTGCAGCGTGGCGGAGCAGTGCAGCCAGGCACGCCGGAGGAGGAGGAGGAGGGCGCGGGTGTGAACTCCGGTGACCTAGGGCAAAGGAGGCGGCGGATGCGGCGAAAAAAGGCGGCGGCTAGGGCACGGGCGACGGTTGAAGAAGCGAATAGATCGGGAACGAAGAAATATATGAGGGGTTAGATCCGCTCGGCATACGATGACCGGACGCGGTGGTCGATTTGACCGGACGCGGTGGTGCAGCGTCCGGTCACACTCCAGTAAGCACCTGGAGCGACCGGACACGTCCGGTTAGGACTGACCGGATGCGGACAGAGTCCGGTCGAAGGTTACCCGGGAAAGTCATCGCGAATGACCGGACGCGGTGGTGGTTACCGGGACCGGACGCGGTGGTCAACAGCAGCGTGTCCGGTGCAGCGTCCGGTCACTAGGTCAGGAGATGGTCTTCGGGATGACCGGACGCGCTGGTGGTCGCCGGGACCGGACGCGGTGGTGAAGCATCACTGCGTCCGGTGCAGCGTCCGGTCCAGCGTCCGGTCACTGTTTTCCGCCCTTCTTCAAGCCAAACTTCGACGCGACTTCTCCCAATCAAGTTCCAATTCAAGGAGACACAAATAAACACCAATTGGAACCTGATATGAGTGACCTCACTCAAACCCTCAAGTTTTTCAAAATAGTTTGCCTTAGGCTAATATTATTTTTAAGAAAATAGGCAACAAAAACACCCGAGGAGCAACGTATGGCCATGCAATAGAATTTTTGAACCCTTAGGAGCGTCAAAATGCTCTCTCTATCCATGGACAAACATAGAGGTTGCTCAAAGCTAAACCGAAAAGAAATGACAAAGCAACAACCATGCAAATGCAATGCAATACAAGTAAGTGAAGCTAGGTTGCTTGTCAAGTTTGATCCACGGTTAGGCTTCTTCACTCCTCCAAAGAAGGGTTATCGTAACCGTGTTAGCCAAGCCCTAGATGCATTGCGGATAATTAAACATGACATAAAATACAATGCAATGCAAGGGACAACACAAGCTTAATTTTTAAAGTTACTAGAGTCAAGCACATTGAGTTCACTTCTCAACCTACAAAAGGTGGCCTCATCCAAATGTTTAGTGAAGATATCCGCTAATTGATTTTTACTTCTTACACCTTCTAGTGATATATCATTTTTAGCAACGTGATCTCTTAGAAAGTGGTGGCGGATATCAATGTGCTTGGTGCGAGAGTGTTGTACCGGATTATTAGCAATTTTAACGGCACTTTCATTATCACATAAAAGTGGCACCTTTTCAAGAACAATTCCATAGTCTAGGAGGGTTTGTTTCATATATAAGATTTGAGCACAACAAGCCCCGCGGCAATGTATTCTGCCTCAGCGGTGGACAAAGCCACACTATTTTGCTTTTTAGATGACCAAGATACTAAAGACCTCCCAAGCAAATGGCACCCTCCGGATGTGCTTTTTCTATCAATTTTGCAACCGGCATAATCCGAGTCAGAATAGCCAACTAGTTGGAATCTAGCCCCTTTGGGATACCAAAGACCAATGCTTAGGGTGTGCTTAAGATATTTTAAAATTCTTTTTATGGCACTTAAGTGAGGTTCTTTAGGGCACGCTTGAAAACGAGCACACATGCACACACTAAACATGATATCGGGCCTAGATGCGGTAAGGTATAATAAACTACCAATCATAGAATGGTAGAGAGTTTGATCAACCGGTTTACCTCCCTCATCTAGGTCGAGATGTCCATTAGATGGCATTGGGGTCTTGATTGGTTTGCATTCTTCCATCTTAAATCTTTTGAGAAGATCCTTGATACACTTTTCTTGAGAGATGAAAATCCCTTCTCCCATTTGCTTGACTAGAAAACCAAGGAAGAATGTGAGCTCACCAATCATAGACATCTCAAACTCCTTCGACATCAATTCACCAAATTCCTTGCAATATTCTTCATTTGTTGATCCGAAGATGATATCATCAACATACACTTGACAAATGAAGATCTCTTCATTAAGCTTCTTGGTGAATAGTGTGGTGTCGACCTTCCCAATGGTGAAGCCCTTCTCAATGAGGAAGTCCCGGAGGCGCTCATACCATGCTCTAGGGGCTTGCTTGAGCCCATATAGCGCTTTGGACAACCTATAAACATGATTAGGATATCTAGGGTCTTCAAACTCGGGAGGTTGATTAACATAGACTAGTTCATTTATGAAGCCATTTAAGAATGCACTTTTCACATCCATTTGATATAGTTTCATATCATGATGTGATGCATATGCAAGGAGGATACGAATGGCTTCAAGTCTTGCAACGGGTGCAAAGGTCTCTCCAAAATCAAGACTTTCAACTTGAGAGAACCCCTTTGCAACTAGTCTTGCCTTGTTCCTCACTACTATGCCTTGGTCATCTTGCTTGTTGCGGAACACCCACTTGGTTCCAATGACTCTTGCACCTTTAGGATGCTCTTCAAGTGTCCACGCTTGATTGCGGGTGAAGTTATTCAATTCTTCATGCATAGCATTCACCCAATCCGGATCTTGAAGGGCTTCTTCTACATTCTTAGGTTCAATACAAGAGACAAAAGAGTGATGTTCAACAAAAGAAGCAAGCTTTTGAGATCGAGTCATTAGTCCCTTAGTAGGACTCCCTATGATGAGATCTTGTGGATGTGCTTGAAGTAGAGGTGAGTTTCTTCTATCAACCACTTGAGGAGGTGGATGTGGAGCATCAACATCTTGAGCTTGTGCCTCGGCTTGTTTATGAGAGACATAAGTGTCTTCATTTTTAACTCTCTCATTCTTGTCATCATCTTGAGGCACATGTGATGAAGATGGTGGATTAACAATTTGTACATCGTCTTCATCATCTTTTGGCTTGATGTCTCCCACCGGCATGTTCTTCATTGCCTCCCTCAAGGGTTCATCACCTACATCATCACAATTCTCAATTGCTCCTTAGGAGCCGTTAGATTCATCAAATTCCACATCATATGTTTCTTCAACCAAACCGGTGGCATGGTTAAATACTCTATATGCTTTGGACTTTGATGAGTAACCAACAAGAAAACCAATTTCACAATGTCTTTGAAACTTCCCTAGGTGTTGACGCTTCTTGTAGATGTAGCATTTACAACCAAACACCCGGAAGAATGAGACGTCCGGCTTCTTCCCATTTAGCAACTCATAGGGGGTCTTGCCAAGAAACTTTTGTAGGAAGAGGCGATTTGAAGCATAGCATGCGGTGTTGATTGCCTCGGCCCACAACTTCTCCGGAGTATTGTACTCATCTAACATTGTTCTTGCAAGGGTGATCAAAGTCCGGTTCTTTCTCTCAACTACACCATTTTGTTGAGGAGTATAGGTTGAAGAGACTTCATGCTTGATTCCAATTTCATCACAATAAGCTTCAATGTTTGTGTTGTCAAACTCTTTGCCATTGTCACTTCTAATCTTCTTTATCTTGACTTCAAATTCATTTTGAGCTCTCTTTGCAAACTTCTTGAAGCAATTGGCCACTTCAGATTTGTCATGAAGGAAGAAAGTCCATGTGTACCTTGAGTAGTCATCCACTATCACAAGACAATAGAGATTTCCACCCAAGCTCTTGTAGGTAGTAGGTCCAAACAAATCCATGTGTAGAAGTTCTAGTACTCTTGAAGTTGACATGAAGGCTTTGGTTGGATGAGTGTTTGCAACTTGTTTGCCCCTTGACATGCACTACAAGGTTTGTCCTTTTCAAACTTTACATCCTTCAATCCTCTCACTAGTTCTTTCTTCAATAGCTTGTTGAGAGTGTTCATTCCAACATAAGCAAGCCTCCTATGCCAAAGCCAACCAAGTGAGGTCTTGGTGAATAAACATGTCATCAAGTTTGCATCTTCGGAGGTGAAGTCAACAAGATAAAGATTGTTGTATCTAAAGACTTTGAATATCACTTGCTTGTCATCTATCTTTGAAACTACCACTTCATTAGGTGTGAACAAGCATTGAAAGCCAAGGTCACAAAGTTGCCCAACGGATAATAAGTTGAAACTCAATGAAGCAACATAGAGCACATTTGAGAGTGAGTGATCATTTGATATTGCAATCTTGCCTATACCCTTGACTTTGCTCTTTGAATTGTCCCCAAATGTGATCTTCTCTTGACATATCCCATTCTCTTCAATGGAGGTGAACATACGTGGAACACACAAGAGATCAAGCTTTTTGTTTAGGGACCCAAACTTGAGAGGGACCCTTGACTTTCTCAACTAGTGACTTGGCAACCCATATTTTCTTTGGCCTATTCTTGTTTGGGGGACCCAAGATCATAACTTTCATCTTTCCATTTGAATCTTTTCTTAGCATGTAATGAGCATTGAAGGCAAAGGGTCTAGCATGCTTGGGCAAGGGTTGTGGTGGTGGAGTTTTGCACTCATGAGCAAAATGACCTTCTTGTCCACACTCAACACATCTCTTTGGCTTGGGCTTTGACTTGCTTTGTTGTTGTTGAGCTTTTGCCTTCTTCTCTTGATTTGCCAAGTACCCAATACCACTTCTATCAATCTTTATTATGGTGTTCATGAGTAGCTCACTTTGCAAATATTGACCTCTTGTGAACTTGCTTAGGCCGGTCTTGAGATGCTCTTTCTCTTACTCGAGCTTCTTGTTTTCTTCAATAAGTGACTCATTTGTTATTTGCTTCTCAAGAGCCATCAAGCCCTTTAGCTTCTTGTTCTCATTTGCAAGCTTCTCATTTTTACTCTTGATCTTGGCATAATCATCATAGTTGCTTGACTCAACCACACTCTTGCCTTTGCTACTAGAACCTTGCTCAATGCTTTCAATGATCAAGTCATCACAGGATGTAGCTATGTCACACTTAACAACTTTGTTAGTAGCATCATGTGTCTCAAGAGAAAGTTCATTAGCAACCACAAGACTATCATAGTCAATTTTCAATGTTGTGTATTTGTCTTTTAGAGAGTTATGCCTAGTGATGAGCTCATCATGCTTCTTCTCAAGTTTATCATGTTGATCTCTAAGCTCTTTGTTAGAAGTTTTGAGCTCCTTGAGAGTGGAAGACATAATTTCATTTTGATCTTTGAGCTCACCACTAGCCTTTTGAGCACTTTCAAGCTTAGATGAGAGTGATTCATTTTCATTTTGAAGTTCATCATTTTCATTTCTTGTCCTTCTTATGACTTTAGTGTATTTGTTTAACAATTTTACAAGTTCATCATAAGAAGGTGCGTCATATTCATCATCACTATCACTATCATCATCATCATCACTATCATGGTTTTGTACCTTTTGTTCACCCTTAGCCATAAGGCATAGGTGAGTAGTGGACGATGATGGTGAGGGAGGCGGTGAAGGTGGTGATGAAGATGTTGGTGAAGATGATGGCCCCATCACAAATGCGGCAACCTTCTCTTTCTCATCACCGCTCTCATCTTCGGAGGACTCACAAGATGATTCAATGTCGGTGAGCCAATCACCAACAATATATGCCTTTCCTCCCTTCTTCTTCTTGTAGAACTCCTTCTTCTTGCCATCCTTCTTCTTGTATGGCTTGTTTTTCTTTTTCTCTTCTTCTTCATCACTTGAATCATTTTTTTTGCCCTTGTTCTTGTTCTTGTACTTGTCTTTTGGAGGTCTAGGGCATTGATGAGCTAAGTGGCCAAGTTCACCACAATTGTAGCAATCCATCTCCGAGATTGGCTTCCTTTTGCTACTTGTGAAGAATTTCTTTTTCTTGCCATCGAACTTGATGCCACTCTTGTTGAGCTTCTTTAGCATTTTGGTGGTTTTCCTCACCATGAGTGCAAGTGATTCATCATCAACATCACTTTCACTTGAGCTCTCTTGCACCATCATGGCTTGTCCCTTCTTCTTCTTATTGTCATGACTTGCTTTGAAGGCCAAGTCTTTCTTCTTGGAAGATGATGAGCCCTCTTCTGGAGTGATGTGCATGTACATCTCATGAGCATTGATCTTCCCCAATACTTGTGTCGGTGTTGCGGTGGAAAGATCACTTTGGTGAAGCACGGTGACAATGTGACCATACTTCTCAACGGGAAGAACACTTAAGATCTTCCTTGCAACATCCGATTGGCTCATTTGAGTGAGCCCAAGAGCATTGAGGTCCTCTACAAGAACATTCAAACGAGTATACATATCATTAGCACTTTCTTTGGGAAGCATCTCAAAAGAATTGATTTTCTTTAAAGCAATGTGATAGCGTTCCTCAGCTCACTCTTAGTTCCCTCATGGAGAGCACAAAGGTTTTCCCACAATTTATGAGCGTTCTTTGCATTACGCACACGATTGAAGATATCCTTGCCTAAGCCCCGGTAGAGTGTATTTTTGGCCTTTGCATTCCACCGGTCGTACTTCTCCTCGTCACCACTTGGGTTAGCGGGATCCCTAATGGCGGGAAGCCCTTGGGTTGCGGCTCAAAGACACCCAACATCTATGGCTTCGAGGTACGCCTCCATTCGAATTTTCCAATATGGAAAATCATCCCCCTCAAAGGTGGGAGGTGGTCCTTCCCCGTTAGACATCTTGCTCTAGGCGGTAAAGCCTAAGTTGGGAGCAACTCGGCTCCGATACCAATTGAAAGGATCAAGATGCCCAAGAGGGGGGGTGAATTGGGCTTTTCTAAAAATTAATTGCAAGAATTAAATCCTACAAGCCGGAATTCACCCCTAGTGCCTACTTGTGTTCCTAGAGATTCTATCGGTAAAAGTTTTGCACCCTAGTTTCCAATCCTAGTCTAGCATGGTAATTCTAGGAAAGTAAATCAAGCAATGAAAGTAAATACGAGAAAGTAAATGCTTGAAAGTAAGGGCAAGGAACAAGGCGATGTTTTTTCGAGGTATCGGAGAGTCGCCACTCCCCACTAGTCCTCGTTGGAGCACCCGCGCAAGGGTGTAGCTCCCCCTTGATCCGCGCAAGGATCAAGTGCTCTCTACGGGCTGATTCTTCGACACTCCATCACGGTGAATCGCCCAAAACCGCTCACAAGATGAGTTGGGTCATCCACAAGCTCCGTCGGATGATCACCAAACTCCCAATCACCACCAAGCCGTCTAGGTGATGGCGATCACCAAGAGTAACAAGCTAGAACTCTCACTTGACCACAACGAGCCTAATGAGAAGGAGGATGCACACTTGCTACTCTCTAATCGCTAGTGAGGAACTCTCAAGCTTTGATTCTCAAAACACACTCCTCACTAGAGCTCTTGCACTCCCTTGCACTCCAAAGGTGTTTCTCAGCTGAACAAAAGAGCAAGAGACCTCTAAAAGAGGTGGTGGGGATGTATTTATACACCCCACAGTCGAAACGAACCGTTACCTGCCAACTCAGCAAAAAACGGGGTGACCGGACGCGCCGGTCGAAGTGACCGGACGCGCCGGTCGCTCATAACGGTCGAAATTCTGAAATTTCGGCTGAGTGACCGGACGCACCGGTCAGGGGTGACCGGACGCGTCCGATCGTGCAGGGAGCTTACTGTAACGAGACCGGACGCGCGACTGCGTCCGATCGGTGATGACCTGACGCGTCCGGTCGTCAAAGGACCTTACTGGAACGTGACCGGACGTGCCGATCACACCCCAGTCGTGTCCGAAAAGATGGTTTCCCTTAGGTGACACGTGTCGGCCCTGACCACCGTGTCTGGTCCTCGCAAGGGCCGCGTCCGGTCGTCAGCGCCGAAACACAGTCGCGGTATTGAACTGACCGGACGCGTCCGGTCAAGCCGGGAACCGCGTCCGGTCAAGGGAAAACCCTCTAAACACTCCGAAACGCGACGCAACTTGAACCAAGTTGCTTCCAACTGAACTTTGAGCTATTCTAGAGCTGCCTAGTGCTAAGTTTAACAAGTGTGCACCACACCTAAACATAGGACTCACCTAGGTCAAGCTACCCGCTCATGCTCCCCTTTATAGTACGGCCAAAAGAGAAAACGAAGATCCTAACGACTATTCCGAATGTAACTCAACACCTTGACATCCGGAACTAACCGTCCTTAATCTTAACGTCACTCCTTTGAAAACCAAAACGATTTCCATTAAGGGGCATGAATACCATGGTGCCCAAAGCAGTTATCACCTCCATGACCCAACTTACCAAAGTTTCTGCAAAACACACGTTAGTCATGGTAATAAAGCGTTGTCATCAATTGCCGAAACCAACTCTTGGGGCGTAGATGCTTTCATGTGGCTTGGCGCCAAACCAATCTAGAAGCTAGCACCGAGGGGCTCATTTTACGACCCTTCGCCACTCGCCCAAAAAGGTATGAGAGGTTGGTGCCAAACTAGTCTAAAAGCTAGCACCGAGGGGCCTATTTCGTGACCTTTCGCCACTCGCTTGAATAGGCATGAGCATTAGCATCGAATCAATCTAAAAGTTAGTGTCGAGGAGCACATTATGCGACCTTTCGCCTCTCTCCTGAAAGGGTATGGCTGTCACCGCTGGATTAATCCAAAAGCACCGCTTTTGCCACTAATGGATCGGGAGGATCTCTATTCATGACATTTCTAAGACCTACCATGCCTGCAACGTTGAACTCAAATACTTGAAAGAATTTCTCTCAAAATAAACACTTGGCAAGGAGCACACAATGTCACCACCATCATCCACTACTAATGGACCAGGGTCCTAAGGATTCCCCATAGGGCCGACTACCTGGCAACAAAAATGCTTTCCACTAACATCTTCAAGAGAGGTTTGACCATCAACTCTGGTCCTTCTGACGAGGGGCTTCAACAATAACTTTGGTGACAATGCCTTTGCCACCTTTCTGACAAGGGGTTTCGCCACCGATTCTCGCACCATCGACCACGCCCTCGCCAATGTTTCGGCAAGGGATCACGACAACTGTAACAGAACTGCCCAATTTATAAGAGATTAAGTAAAGAAATTAACCACCGAGGCGATTAATCACTGTACTTAACCTTCGATAAACCTGGTAGTCCATGAAATCTCGAAGGATTTCAAACATTTTCCACAATACAGCCAAGATCGTAATAGTTTAGCGGTCGCCATTCACATACATACCTCCATTCAAACATAGTTTAAAACAACACCATCGGAGTATGGAATTTAAGAGGTATTACAGACCATAGTTTTAAAACAAAATAGTAGCGGAAGTCTTTAACAAAGTTCACACACACTTAGTTCAAATACTGGTGCCAACCTAACAGTCATCTCCAACAAAAGCAACGGATGAGATAAGGATTGATCGTGCCCACGATCTACACATCTTCCCCTGTGGGGTAGAGGCAATTGATATAGTTACCAAACAGGACCTGGCCATCTGCAAAACAACATGGGAATGGAACCCTGAGTACGAGAAGGTACTCACCTAGACTTACCTGTCAAAACTTAAAATAAAATGACTCCAAGGATCATGAAGGCTTTATAGTGGACTAGCTAGCATTTTTGCCCAAAATTGCATTATTACCTTTCATCTAAACTGTAGCATTTGCATCCACCTTTTTAGATTATTATCCTATTTGTCTACATTGTAAACTATCTTACAACATTCATTTAAAAAATAGGACAAGAAGTGATTCATCCTTTCTTTTTGCTTGTCTCATTCGAATAGACACATCAACCATTCCAATTATAAACTTTGTAGTGATGTCATAACCCATATCAAGTGCTCACTAACCAGGAGCGATGGCGATTCAAATCGGATTTCTACTCAGCTAAGGGGGTATTCCCTAAACAAACCACACTTGTTGTACAGACGAGATGTCAGTCACCGAAAACACTATTCGGGTCTAGTCGTGGGATGGATAGAGCCACCATTGCCCGAGAGCCACCGAATGCCAGGCCAGCGAAAGGACTTAATTTCGGGCTCTCGTTCTGTTCCCCGCCACGCTTCGGCAAGGTGCGGTGAATCCATACCCAGCCTGAATAGGTACCGGCTTCACGGTCGGAACGACTTATCCTTCCAGTTAAGTGCAGGGCATTGTTCAAAATGACATGAGGTACCACTTTCACGAATGATTATAAGGAGCACCAGACGACAACCCTCCGTCTGGTCCCCGTGTATTAGCAATAGGGTTGACCCAATAATATCATCAGGACAAAGAAGTGATATCCACCTAATTCTCGCAGGTGATAGGAAATCACCCAACTTCTACCGGTCTAAGCCAACTAAGCATTGACTGACTTGTACTCGATAGGATATATTTGGCAGGATTATGGAGCAGGGTAACACAAGGTATAATGCATCAACAGTTTCACCCAACTCCTAGTACTTAATGCATCAGGTAATAAAGCAATAAATAAGTTAGTTAATTAGCAAACTGGTGGGATGCTCCGGAGCTTGCCTTTCTCAAAAGTGCTAGGAACATGATTCGGACACTCGGGACGCTGTTCCTCCTCAGCACCTTCTTCCTGATTCACCTCTGGAAGTACTTGCTCTGGCTCCTCTTGATGAACCTCCAAAGTCTCCTCCGGTGATCCTGTATGATGCATATGTATAAATAGCAGGAAGGCATATGGAATGATGGCATATGATGAAGATGAATGCTTTTATATGCATGAACATGGTTAACTTCATTCTACCGAGTAGGTGCATATCTCTTCTCTAGTTAACAATTCTCATCAAGTAAAGTCATGTCATCATATACAAGCATATACACACACACACACATACTTCATCAAGAAGCAATTGCTGCATAAAAAGTTACTCCCAAATAAACAATTGTACAAAAAGGTAGCATGTGATTATAAAATTCATTTATTAAAGCCCTAGCATTCCATTCATAAAAGGAGGACAAAACTGCAACATATATTTTGATAGCTTAGAAAATTCTACAAAAATTACAGAAGCTTAAACATGCTTACTGGAGTCTACCATAAAAATTTCAGCTCAAAATAGTAAGTACTTTAAGCTACACAAAAAATGACAAGGCAGTTCATTTAAATGGCCCTAAAATATTTTATACAGTGAAAAGTGTCAAGCAATAGATTTTATAATTTTCTTAGCTTCTTCATGGCACAAGAACAGTACACAAAAATTTCTAAGTATTTATTCCACATATATGATTTACCATGATTTTCTAATCATACTAGCAAATAAAGCACCAAAATAAATAGAGCAATCTGTACACATGACATGGCAAGTAAACATTTTTCACAGATCAAGCATGTCATAAGAAGACTAACAAAACTAGAATCAAATTTTTCTGATACTTCTACAATTAGTTATGAATTAAATAAGATATCAAGCATTTAACCTAAATCAATCAATTTAAATAAAGCTACACAGAAAAGTATCACAAAAATGTAATCCTATAATTTTAACATGCAGATCTGCTCATGAGAAACCTAAAAAAATTTGATTCACTCGATTCGGACTTAAAATGACCAAGTTATGAATTTCCAAAGGTTTAAAAGTAAATCTGGAAAACCCCTTTTTTTCTTTTTACTGAAAACCGCCTGAAAAAAATGTTGAGTGCACCCGAGCAGATGCACATAGACCCACGCCCAGTCGCCAACAGGTGGGGTCACCGGGCCCACCCGTCAGTGACACACAGAGAGAGGGAGGGCTCACCGGCGTGGATCTCACCGATGGCGAGGTCTCCGGCGAGGGAATGAGCACCAGCGTGCTCGCCTCGTTAAGGCGAAGCCTCTGGGCTAGAATAGAGTGAGCGAGAGCGAGTGTGGGAGGAGGAACGACGAGGCGTGGAGGCGGAGCTCCGGCGAACGGCCGTGAGGTGGCAGCGGGCGATTCGCCCTCACCTGAAGGTGAACGGCAACGGCGAAGCGCGTCCGGTGGAGAAGAAGGCGAGGCGGAGCTCAGGGTAGGACGAATCGAGGAATGGGCCCTCAGTTCACCGGGAATGGAGGCAAGGACGCGGCAGCGGCGCTAATGGCGATGGCGGCCGTGGTTGGTGCTGCTATTGCGGTGCGAGGGTGAGAGAGAGAGAGCGTGCGAGAATAGCGAGTGAGGGAGCGGGGCGGCCCTCTGGCCGGTTCAAGGCACCGGTGGGGGCATCGGGGCCTGGCTGGCCGGACACCGGCGACCACGCGGCGCCGAGGCGGGCGCATGGACGCCACGCGGTGCGCATGACACGGGGGCAGGCGCGTGGGCGCGGACGCGGGGCAGGCGGCAGTGCTGGCGGGCTGGCCGGCTTTCGGCTTGGGCCGAGAAGTGGGGCGCCAGCCCACCAAGCGGTTTTCCCTCTTTTTTTAATTCCCTTTCTTTTCCAAATCATTTCAAATCAAATTTTTTGGTACTTTTCCAACCTCTTTTAAAGTTTGGTCCAAAATAAAAGTTGCCCCATTTTAAAAGTTCTACAACTTTGTTGAAAAGAGTTAAGGTCAACACTGAATAGATTTTGAAATACAACCTAAAATTTTAAAAAGGCATTTTATGCTAGGGTTTAAAATCTCATTCAAAATTTAAATTCAAAAATCAGTTTATTTTGGGCTTTAAATTTCTTCAATACTTTTCTAAAATCATAACAAATCACGAACAAATTAGAACATCCATTTTACATACTTGCATAGCAATTTCTTAAATCAAAGTTGGTTAATATTTGAATTAAAATAAGCACATGAGATGATGAATTGCATATAAGAATGCGGTGCTCATGCAAACTCAATTAACATGGTGCATTGATGATTAGGAGTTAATGATGATGAATTATGCAAGCTTAACACCCTAGGTGTTACAACGACAACATCGTCACCATCAACAACTTCATCAATAGTTCGGCAAGGTGTCCCCACCGATATCTTTGACTTCACCTTCGCCAAGTTTTTGGAGTGGGACGATTGCCACCAACATCTTTGAGAGAATTTGGCACAAGCACCAGCCAAGAGGGGTTGGCAAGGAGCGCATTGGACAAGCAATCCACCTGAAGACAAAAAGCTTTGCCTAGCGCCTGTGAGTGAAAGCTTGAAGACATGTTGCGATCATCTACAAATTACTTCACCTGCGTCGACTGCTTCACCCGCTTCAACTACATCAATGTCTTCAGTAAAAGCTGAATCGCAAAAATAGGGTACTAAGGGCTCAAGGTCAAAGTTGCGAGCTGCTAAGGACATGATCTTTGAGGTTAGAGCGAAGGTGGCCATGGAAGACTAGCCAAAGATAGGCCGAAGGCTAACTACATATATGAAAAGATGAAAGTTGTGTGTCGAGTTTAAGTTGTAATTGGGCCATGCTTTGTTCTATTCAGCTATTAGGTTTTGTACTTTTGATCAAAACCGAATAGCTGAGAGGCTACTATTAGGGACTATATCATATGTTGGGGACTCCCACTATCATGTTCAAGGCTCAATTACATAGCCTAGGGCTCACAAAACAATATTTAGGGGCTATTTGTAGCTTTCAGTGGCATTTTTGTAAATACAAACCCTACTAAGGGTCCATTTATAGCCTCCACTATCATTTCTGTAAATACAAACCCTACCAGGGGGCATAAAAGATAATCTCCTCTCCCACCTCTCCTAAAAGGTGGAGAGAGGAAGGTGGGGAGGCATCTTTGGCTAGATCACTAGTTCAACTCTCTCTCACCCTTCGCTCTCTCTTTTGTTGGCCAAACCAATAGTTTGCAAAAGGGTCTTAGTGAAGCCATCTCTTGTATAAGGTTGCTGTTAGTTCTTGATGATTTCGCTGTTGGCGACATTCTGCTTGAGGAACACTTAAATCCACCTCTGTGCTCGTCTTCTAGGCCTGGAATGAAGTTGTATACTGCTCACCAGTAGGAGTACGCCTTTAGCCTCTGTAGTGAGTACGTTGTAGCCATATCAGTTGCAATGTCCACAGAGCATGAGCCATAGGAAGTTTTCTCTAAGAGGGCATTTTCCCACCGGATACAAGACCATGAAGAATTTGTGATGCTTGGTAGGAAAATTGTTGAAATGTGTAATGTTCTACCTCTAGAACTAAGAGTAATGAGTGGCTTTATGAGTACAAAGCAAAGGAGAAACTAGCGGATTGAGAAGCAATTGCTAAAGTTGACATCAGTGCCAATGCTGTGTTTTGGATAATGTTTTATCCATACCAAGGTTGAACTACACTGATACAGAAATGTTGATTTAGCTGTGCGCAGTGAACTCATTTATTGGTGAAGAGCCATGCACAGATGTGGATATGAACAAGGCAGGGTGATTATCTCCAATTTTATTACTAAAGGTTTCCTACATGATTTAAAAATTGTTATTATATATACGTAAATGGGTGTGTTTGTAAATTATATGACCTTACAAGGACTATATTGTAAAAGATAGAAAAGTTATAGTGAAGGCCTAAGAAGGGATTGTTGACCGATTCCAAAAATTTCCCCATCTGAGTCAACATGGTGTTAGAGCCATTGAGAAGAGCCAATGGAGATGGCGATACCTAGAGTGCTAGCTGGTTCTCATTGAGCATCACGCAAGGACAGAGGAGTGGCAACAGAGATTGCAGGCGCGTAGCTGCGTGCATCGCACAACGCCGGAGGAGCGGCAGCAGTGATTCTAGTGCGCAGCTGCATGTGTCGTGCAGTGCTAGAGGAGCAGCAGCAGCACTTGCAGGCATGTGTTGATACTGTAGAGGTGGTGAAGGAGCAGAGAAGGCAGGGTCAGTGTACTTCGAGGAGAAGGGCCAGGTGATTTGGAACTTCGGGAGCACGTGGAGCTAGTGGACCACAGTCCGCATGTCAAGGCAGCAGTGACGCAACGATGTCCAGCTAGGTAGCAAGGATGAGCGTGCAATGACAAAAGTGAGTAGGGCCTGTGTGGTGGTGCTCGATTGGAGCAGCACGGCCCGATTGAAGCTTATTTGTGCTATCAGAGAAGTTGTGGGAGAAAGCAATGCAGGAAAGATTGTGCAAGCGAGGAGGAAGGATTGCAGTTGGTTCCTTGTGTACTGTTCCTAGCAGTGGATTCGGCTGTTCCATGGGATTTGAAGGGGATCTTGGCTGGAGGCAAGAAGACTGGAGGTGCAGCTCCTTTCTTGCTGCTGCATCTGCAAGCAAGCAAAAGGAAGCTTTTGAGCACTTGTGAATACAAGAAGCCTAGCTAGAGCACCTGAGCAATGGGGGGAAATCAAGAAATCGAACAGGTTCTTAGAAAAATTGGTTGAATTGTTGACAGCAAAGAAGGATGAAGCTTCATCTTCAAGTAAAGAAGTCGTGCCATGCTCAGACCCAAGACAAAAACTGAAATTGATGCCAATCGACATCAAGTTGGAAGGCATAGAAAATTATTTGGCATGGTCTAGGAGAGCATTGTTGTGGCTGAAAGCTACGAAACTTGAAGGCTTTGTCAATGGAGAAATGCTTGAGCCAAACGATAAATCAAGTAATGAATAGAAATCTTGGGATGCTATCGACTCGTTAGTGGCTGCATGGTTGTTAACCTCTATGTATCCGACAATTGTTAGCCAATGGAAAGCTTTTTTTCCTGATCTGACAAAAACGATCAAAGACTAGTGGTAAAAGAAACAATATACAAGAATACAAAACGCAGGAAGAAAGTAAATGGGAAGTAATGGTTCAATTGTAAAATGTAAAATCATGGGCTAGGACAAGATTCTCATAGAAATCTGAACAACAAAACAAGATGAAGATCGACATGTTTTCACTATCAACAACCTTTGCATCAGCATCTTTCCCACCACACGAATCATTCTAGGAAATAGTCATAGGGACCACAGTTTGTGTCAAAATTCATCAGGCCCAGCTCATCATTCAAAATCATACATAACAATGCATATATATTGAGGAGTAAACTTCATGGCTGGTCCTCAAACTTGTGGGGGTGTGCCATCCCGGTCCTCAAACTCAGAAAGTGTGTCATTTCGGTCTTAAACTCTGTTTGGGTCTCATATTCATCCAAACGGGTACTTGGTTGATCCTAACTATTGCACTGCCATGGAAGACGAGTTTCAAGCTCTTCTTCACAACAATACTTGGTGCCTTGTACTGTGACCACCTCATGCCACTATTGTGATGGGAAAATGGATCTTCAAACATAAGTTTCACTCTAATGGAACACTTGCTTGTCACAAGGCCCACTAGGTGGCTTGTTCCTTCTCTCAGCAGCATGACATCGACTACGACGAGAGCTTTAGCCTAGTTGTCATGCCAATGACTATCTATTCTGCCATTAGCATCGTTGCCTTGCACTCAGGTCCCCATTCATCATCTTGACGTGAGAACACATTTCTTCATGGTCTTGACTATGTTTGTCTCCTGCACAAGTCCATGTATGGTCTCAAGCAGGCTATGTGTGCTTGGTGTCAATGCTTCACCACATACATCTATTAGAATGGCTTAATCGCATCTAAGTCTGAGACGTCTCTCTTTGTATACAAAGATGGAGATAGTATCGCCTACCTCCTCTATGTCGACGACATCATCCTAATAGCGTCATCTACGTCCCTCCTACAACGCATCATGGGGCTCCTTCACTTTGAGTTCACTGTGACGGATCTTGGTGACCTAAACCACTTCCTCAGCATATCCGTCACACGCTTCATCGATGGCTTGCTTTTGTCCCACTAACAGTACATCATCGACCGCCTCTAGTGTGCCAGCATGGTCGAATGCCATCCCACAGCATCGACACAGGATGATGCTAGGGCTAAGTTTTCTTCAAATGACAACTCTCTAGTCGCTGGCCCCTCGAGGTACAGGAGTCGTGGCAGCATCCTCTTCATGGTTGGAATTGCCAAATGGAGTGAAATGGAGTAAGAGGGTACAAATGCCCACCCCCAAAGCTATCCATTATGTCACTTTTCTACCTGGGATAAAAAATTCAGATCCTGTCAAAAATTTTGATCCCTAGGATAGTTCAAAGCCAGGACAACTACACATGAAAAAGTTATAGAAATCAGAAATTTCAACCTAGATCAGAAATTTCGATCCAATAAAATAAATCGATTTCTGTGGTAAAAAATTCATTTGGAATTTCCAACCTAGAAGTTCTAGAAACCTGAAATCCTGACCAGAATTTCTGATTAGGAAAATAAATCAATGCAAGGCTTGATCTGAAATTCAATCGGACTTTCTGACCCTACTTGGAATAACTAGAATAACTCAGCTAAAACAACCATAACTTTTCACTCCAAACTCTGATTTCGATGATCTTGGACTCTATGGAAAGCTTATTTAGAGGGTTGTCCATCCCAACTAAAAACAAGCTCCAAGACCACTATATGCAAGTGTTGTGACAAGTGTTTCTCTCAACTTAGCACTTGTGTGTTTAGTTAGTTTGAGCACCGAGACTTGTCAACACACTCAATGTTGCATCCCTCTTAACAATATAGCATACTCATACTCAAGATCAAAGGTAAAATCTATTTCAATAGTTTGAGCTTACATGACTCTTCATATGCCATTTTTTCACAATATGTCTTCACAAGGGTTGCAACAATCTTTGTCTCATTCTTCTTGACCAAATCCACCTTGAGCATGTGACTTAAACCATTTCCAACCATATGAGTTCACTTTATGACATCAAGTCACTTCTTCATATAAATCTTGCTAGAATGATTTGATTCTCCTCACAATGTGACTTCCCATAGCTTGATTAGTGCTAAGACTCAATGCAAGTACCTTTTCTTCACCACAATCGTGGTCCATCAGCACCTAAGCTGTCGCTTGCCATTCACCCTTGATTGGTCCTTTGAAGCTTTTTTCTTACTATCTTCACCCTTCAAGCCATCCCAAGACACATGGTGATTTGAATCAACAATAAAAACCATTTTCATCTTCATTAATTTCCAAAGCAAGTTCTCAAAGTGAGCTCATTCCATATGCATAACCTTATGTCTCATTTATCATTCATAAATATGCTTGGCTTCATATGATGCAATGATATCCCACTCACATAAGTCACCTCGTCAATTCAATTTGCATTGTTGTCTTGTACTTGAACTAGATTGTTCCATGATCTTCCAACACAACAACACACACAAGTTCACTTTCATTTCAACACACTTTATATGGAATACCATTAGTTTTGCCTTCTTGTTGAACTTTTAATACACTTCAAATTATACAACAATTCTCTTTTCCAAGTCTACGTAATTAAATTCCTATTTAATACTTAGTAAACTTACTAGACCTTTAACCGTATTGTCATTCAATCCACGAAAGCCTACTAAAAGGCTAGATGCACTTACATGTATGACAATTCTTGTTGGTTTATTTTGAGGAGAATGATTTTCGCTTCCTAGTGTATAGGGATCGAGTAGTCTAGTTCAGAAGCTATATATATTATATATGCACGAAATAATATTGAATAATAAACAATAGTTGTACACATATGAGCTTAGACCTCCAATTCAGTTCTTCTCTGCCTCTTTGCAAAGTATACACACAAATGCAATCAATGTGTTTGTGAGCTAAATAAATAATTAATTCACTCTCCGGCAGTTGACCCTGATCTCGCCGTCGGTGCCGGTGAGCGGGCTAATGTTGCCCATCTTGACCATGGCCGCGGCGAAGTCGCTCCCCCACTGGTCGGCGCTGGACGCATAGGTGCTGACCAGGCCGTCCGTCGCGCCGCCGCCGAAGAGCGCCTGGTCGGAATGGAGCAGGCCGCGCTGGGAGAGCAGGTTGCCGAAGTAGGCGTTGTCGAAGCCGTCCGGCGTGGAGCCGTCGAGCGGCTCGAGCGTGCCGTCGCTGGCGCCGCCGGCCTGCGCGGGGCAGCTGGCCCGCAGCGACGCCGCGTAGGTGGCGTCGATGTCGGTGTCGTTGTAGATCCGGGGCCGGAAGTTCTTGCACTGCGCCCGGCCGACGGTGTGGGCACCTGCAACGCGTGGTGACTGGTGAGCCGTCGGCGCCGGGCGGTGAGGCATGCAACGCAATCATGCATGGAGACGGAAATCTTGCTCTGCTGTCGCATGCATGCATGATTGCTGCAGGCATGGTGGTAGAAGCAGCTGGTAGTTGGGCTGTCGATCGCGTGATGCCGTGATCGATGATCATGCACGTAGGAGTACTCGGTAGGTGACGCCTACGCGTCCAAATGTTGTCAGGTTGCGAGCAGAAAGGTGGTGACTTTAGCTTGAACAGAGACCAACAGGACGTCGTCCATCACCATGTTGAATTGATCCGCACATGCAGACGAACAATGATGCATCATGCATGTAGCTAGCCTTTTCCTTGCTAGTACGATGTATGTATATTAAATATGCATGTAGATGATGTGCACTGCACAATCATATGAAGGCGATCATAGTAAAGGAGAACAGAACGGAACAGAATACTGGCATGCAGTCCTACGTGTGCACGTACGGAGCGGTACGTACTTGAGATGTTGAGAGTTGTTCCTAGATTAAGGCCCTATTTGGTTCATGAATATTAAAGTTTAACTCCTATCACATCAATGTTACGGCAAATGCATAGAGGACTAAATGTAGACTAATTGCATGCATGTCGGCACATGTTAGGAGTAATTTACGAGACGAATCTATTAAGCCTAATTAGTCCAAAATTGGAAACTTTTTGTCAAATAAGATGAAAGTACTACAGTGTTGGTTAAACTTTAACACCTCTAACCAAACAGGCACTAAGGAATAACTATATAGATGATCTGGTTATATGCATGTATATAACAGGCCCTAAGGAATAACTATATAGATGATCTGGTTATATGCATGTATATAAGTATAGGCATTGGGTTGCACTGCCTGGCCTAGAATGAGGGTGTGTTTAGATCAAAAACTTTTCACAAAAAACTACATTAACGAATCTTGCGGCACATATATAGAGCATTAAATGTAGACAAAAAAAACTAATTGTACAGTTTGGTTGGAAATCGTGAGACGAATGTTTTGAGCCTATTTAGTCCGTGATTTGACACTAAAGTGCTACAGTAACAAAATGTGCTAATGACGGATTAATTAGGCTTAATAAATTTGTCTCGTAGTTTCCAGGCAAACTATATAATTAGTTTTTTTATTAATATCCGAAAACTCCTTCCGACACTACACGAAACATCCGATGTGAGTACAAGATCTATAGTTTGCTGCCGGGTCGATATCAATTGCCTGTGCATGCAGTTTAGTTTATTTTTTACTAGCAGGACATACCGTGTGCTCGAGCTAGCTAGCTGTGGATGATCTGCTGCCCTGCCGAATGCAGTGTGAAGCAAAGATCTATGATGGGACGTGCCATCCGCCATCTTAGCCTGCCTGCCTGCTTGCTGCGAATCTATGCATGCAGGCATTTACATGAAGTGTTCAGTTCCAAAAAAAAAATACTATGTAAAAAAAAAGATTTTTCGTCACATCAAACTTGCGATACATGCATGAAGTACTAAATGTAGATAAAATCAAAAATTAATTGTACAACTTGGTTGTACTTTGCGAGACGAACGTTTTGAACCTAATTAGTCAACGATCGGACACTATTTACCAAATAAAGCCAAAACGTATTACAGTACTTTTTTTACACCTTTTCACGGAACTAAACACAGCCGAAGCAGGAAAAAGGAGATCGTCCGGGTTTCAGTCTTCGCAGTCATGTAACATGTGTCAATGATGCATCGTCGTCATGCATGTGTAGTACCGTACCTGAGAGGGCAACCATGTCGGTGCTGCTCAAACCCTTGTTGGAGAAAGCGTTGAGGAGGCCGTTGAGGTTGCTGGTAGGTCCGGGCAGGTCACTGTTGGCCAGGGACGCGCTCGCCGTGGTGGCGTCCCTCCTGCCCAAGGGAACCGACCACGATGGTCCTCCCAGCTGCACCAACTCGTTGATCAAATCAACTTTTTCTCTCTTTCTAGAGAATCACTTTTAGGCCTTTTAGAACGTAGGAATTTCACAATAATTTCGTAGGAATTTTATAGGAATTAATTTATTTTCATAGAAAAAAGCAGAAAATCGGAAAAAAAATTCTGCAATCCAAAGGGACCCTTAAGCTATTCGACCTCTGCTATGATATAAACTAATCATGCATTTCATTTCTACTTTTGACGTGTGGGAAAGTGGATCGATCGGAGAGCATCATCTGTGTCTGTTCAGTTCTGTTATATTTTTCGTAATCAATTGCTATGTGCAAGTAAAAAAGAAATTATCTAAAGCACTTCATCAGTGGAATGTAATTAATACAGTTTAGGCGATAGAAGTGTGCCTTCATTTACAGCAGCTCCAGCAGAATCTTGATGTTGTCGATCCATCGAGTGCAGTTCTATGATGGGACGGTGTGGCTTACTTGTGCAACAGAGTCGCGGGCGGCGACGGCGAGGATGTCGGCGCAGGAGACGGTCTGCGGGCACAGCAGCTCCAGCAGCGTCTTGATGTTGTCGATCACGTCGAAGCCGCGAAGCGACCCCGCGTTCGGCCCCGCCCCCTTCTCGCCGGTGAAGCTCGCCGTGTCGTCTAGCAGCACCGACGCGTCGCAACCCTGCCGGCCGTGCGTACGTGCATATATAAACAAAGCCGTATAGTAGTAGATCCATGATCACTCTGCTAGCTACTAGTAATCCACACGCTTACTATGAATTCATCTAGCTAGCTAGGCAGGAGAGACGACGACGATCCGGTGACAGATGGACATGACTTATTACCTGCACGAAGCAATCGTGGAAGTGGAGGCGGAGAAGGGAGGCCCCCATGCGGCGGTCCAGCAGCACGGCCGTCGAAACGGCGATCCTGATGGTGTGGAGGGCGGCGGGGCAGGAGGCGTGGTAGTAGTCCTCCGACGACAGCTGCGCGCTGGCCACCGCGGCGGTCGTCGCCAGTGCAAGGACCAAGATCATCAAGCAGCAGTGACGAGGGAGAGGCCGCGACCGCGAGAGGTGCTTCTTGGGAGAAGCTGCAGGAGCCATGTCGCACTCGAGGGGTGTCATGGAATGCACCGTCCTCCAATAATTCTTGTTTGGGAACTGGGATCGGAGTAGACTGCAGAGCAGTGCCAGAGGCCAGAGCTTCTATATTTATAGATAGATATCTATAAATATTTGGCAACAAGGAATATCGGAGCAGTGCCGATATTTGGGCTGTGTTTAGATGGGGGTGTAAATTTTTTGGAAGCACAGTAACTCTTTCATTTTTATTTGATAATTAGTGTCCAATCATGGACTAATTAGGTTTGAAAGATTCGTCTCGTGATTTACAATCAAACTGTGTAATTAGTTATTTTTTTATTTATATTTAATGCTCTATGCATACGTCCAAATATTCGATGTGACGGAGAATCTTAACAGGCTTGGGAACTGGGATTGGAGTAGACTGCAACAAGGAATATCGGCACTTAGCCTCCTTAATAATGCATGACAGTATGACACCAGATGGCACCACCCCTTCTGGTCGACAAAACACATTAGGGGCTTGTTTAGATGCCATCCAAATTCCAAGTTTTTTCACTCTCTCTCCATCACATCAATTTTTAACCGCTTGCATGGAGTATTAAATGTAGGTAAAAAAATAATTAATTACACAGTTTAGTTGGAAATCACGAGATGAATCTTTTGAGTCTAGTTGGTCCACGATTGGATAATATTTGTCAAATAAGACGAAAGTGGTACTATTCATCGGGTTCACTTTTTTTTGCAATCTAAACAAGCCCTAGGGCCTTGTTTAGATGCCAAATTTTCCCTTAAATTTTACTATGCAAAAAGAAGATTTTCTATTACATTAAAATGTCGGCACATGCATAGAGTACTAAATGTAGATGAAATCAAAAACTAATTGCACAGTTTAGTTGTACTTTGCGAGACGCGAATCTTTTAAGCCTAATTAGTCAATGTTTGGACAAAAATTCACAAATACAAACGAAATGCTACAGTGGGGAATCTTTTACTGTGCAGATTTTAGCCTCCAAAATCGGGCCAACTAAACACACGGCCTAGTATGAATTGCGCAGATCTGGTGTTCATATCTGACATTACAGTGCTGTTGCTTTCTAAAAACTCCCTCCATTACAAATTATAAGGTGTTTTGGCTTTTCTAGTTATTTTGTATCTCTAGACATAGTGTATATGTAAGTGCATAACAATAAAAGTTATTTATCTAAAAAAACCAAAATATCTTATAATTTGAAATGGAGAGAGTAATGAACTTATACATAATAGTTAAAGAATGATAAGAGGCAACATGATAAATAAGAGAAAACTGATGACTAGAGGGACTAAATCTGAGAAAAGAAATTTTAGATAATGGATGAGATGAACTGACACAGGATGTTGGTTAGGTTCGTTGTGGTGCAAATTGTCTATCTAGAGTCCTTGTTGACTTGCTATGAACGCTGAGCATCTCTATCAGATTGAGAAAACTCAATCTCCTTTCCCTATAACCAATGATAAATGGGATTTGGTAGAATAAACTAGCTCTATCAAATTCCCTTTCTAAATCCCATTTCTCAATCCCTAGATCCCTCAAAAAGAAATTGGAAGGAACTAGGAACTTTTATCAACTCCCTTTCTTCTGTCAACTTGCGACCACCATCGGACCGCATCGATCTACGCCCGGGCTCAACCTAGCAGAGGGCCACCGCACGGACGAGGGCATGAGCCGGCCATGTCGGGAAGCCACCATGCCAGGTGTTGGGGCTCCTCACGCACAAGCGAGAGAGGAAGAGGAAAGTGCACAGGCGAGCGCCGGGTGCTGAAGCTCCACACGCACGAGCGAGGGAGGAAGGAAGAGGAAAGAGGACAGTCGAGCGTCAGACACCTAGGCTCCACACACACAGGTGAGGAAGGGAGGAAGAGGAAAGAGAGAGAAGAGAGAGGAGAGAAAAAGATATTAGTGGCTGCCACATAATAAAAGGGGGACAAGACTTTCATAATCTGCTGTAGAAGCACTTCCCTATAACATGTAACTTTGTTTTCTCAGTCCCCTACAACAAATTTCAAGGGAGGAAAAAAAGAGATGTAATGCTTGAAGTGCGCTATTTTGTTTAAAGCCCTCCCAGTTCTGGTCAGAGATTTCTTGTATATAGTAGAGGTACGTGCACATTGGGAATGGTTTATTCACAAGTCCTTCGACTTCTGGGTTGAATTTTTGAAGCGTCTATCGGTTTCACAAGATCATTTAATTTATCTTTTAATCAATTAATATGTACATGATTTGACTATATCTGTATTGTTTTGCTCAATATATATATAATGGTGGTTCTCCACAATACTTCATCAGATGATGCTTGTCAACTAAAAAGAAAAGAATCCTTCATTGTCCAATTTGTCACCACAATTGCCCCCATAGTCTTGGCTCTACTGCATCTTTGGGCTAACTGCATGCATTACTGGCGACCTTGCTGGGTGGTTGTCTGGTTGATACAGATACCCCCCCCCCACCCCGCAACACCCACACACACACACAAAATAGTAGGCCATAGCGTTTGCTCCGTTGCATCTTTAGGCTAAGGCCCTGTTTAGTTCAAAAAAAAATCAAGATTTTTCGTCACATCGAATGTTTGGACACATGTATGGAGCATTAAATGTAGATGAAAAAAACTAATTACACAGTTTGGTAGAAAACCATGAGATGAATCTTTTGAGTCTAATTAGCCCATGATTGGACACTAATTAACAAATACAAACGAAAATGCTACAGTAGTCAAAGCCAAAATTTTTCGCGAACTAAACACACCTTAACTGCATGCACTACTACCCAACCTTGCAGGGTGGTTGTCTGGTTGATATATAGGGTACTGATGCACTAATCTACGTACGATGCGAGGAGCTACCATGTCGGCAACTAACAGGCCCTTAAAACGCCGGCCATGCTCATGGGTTGCAATCAAGCAAAGACGATCTAGTGAGTAGTTGTATATATATAGTCCATAAGAAATTGAAGATGACATGAAACAGAAGGATAATGAAACAATTAATTAAGATGCATATATGACATGGAGGAGGAATGGCACATTGCCGATCGATTTGCACAGTAGCGCTGCAAGCTATCGTGTGTGTGTATATATATATATATATATATATATATATATATATATATATATTCGGAGACCTTATTTAGTTTCTCCTCAAAAGTTTACACCCTATCCCATCGAATGTTTGAACACATGCATGAAGTATTAAATATAGACTAAAAAAACTAATTGCACATATTACGACTACTTTGCGAGACGAATCTTTTAAGCCTAATTAGACCATGATTTGACAATAAAGTGCTACAATAACACATGTGCTAATGACGGATTAATTAGGCTTAATAAATTCGTCTCGCCGTTTACTGATGAATTCTGTAATTTGTTTTTTATTAGTTTCTAAACACCCCAGGTGACACCCAAAAACTTTACACCCTACAAATAAACGAGGTCTAAACCAGCCACTACCACAGCAGCAGTAGTAGGGGTGTGTTCAGTGAAAAGTTACTGTAGCACCTTTCGTTGTTATTTGGCAAAATTTATCCAACCATGGACTAACTAAGCTTAAAAGATTCGTCTCGACATTTACAGACAAACTATGCAATTAGTTATTTTTTTACCTACATTTAATGCTCCATACATGTGTCCAAAGATTTGATGTGATATGTAGAAGAGGAAATATTTTGGGTTTGCATGGGAAGTGAACACAGCCTAGGGTTGAGTTGAGTCGTTGGCGTGTAGGCTACGCATAAGTCATGCGCCTCAATAAATACAGCCAGCAAATGCACATGCACGAACAGCCATCCCTATCGATCCTGTGCTACATGCGGTGCATGGTCGTGCTAGCTGTTCGTAGTTGGTTGAAATTCAATGCAAGGCCTTGTTTAGTTTCCCAATTCTTTCCTAAATTTCACTATATAAAAAAAAGATTTCTCGTTACATCAAAATGTCGGCAAATACATGGAGTACTAAATGTTGATGAAATCAAAAACTAATTGCACAGTTTTGTTGTACTTTGCGAGACAAACATTTTAAGGCTAGTTAGTCAAAATTTAAATAATTTTTATCAAATACAAACGAAATGCTACAAGAATTCTGATACAGTGTTTTTCTCCCCAATTCCAAGGAGGCCCAAGTCTCGCTTCGGCGAGAAGCTATCGATCGAGGAATACTTCTGCTGCATATCTGCTTCATGATTACGGGTGTAGTTCGCGAAAATTTTTAGCTGTGACTACTGTATACTTTTATTTGTATTTGTTAATTAGTGTTTAATGATGGACTAATTAGGTTCAAAAGATTTGTCTCGTGGTTTTCTACCAAACTATATAATTAATTAGTTTTTTTGTCTATATTTAATGCTCTATTTATGTGTCCAAACATTCGATGTGACAAAGAATCTTGAAAAATTTTGGGAACTAAACATGGCCTATATTCATTATTAGGTCCTCTTAGGAGATCCATTATTTGACTACAATCCCAATGGTTACCCAATGAGCTAGTGCACTATGTTCATTATTACCGCTCATATTTTTTTCGTTGTACAACATGATTATTATTGCTTCTGCTTATAGCTGGATAGATCAAGCTCAGGTACGTGTTGTTTGTCGTCGTCGTTGTCCAATGCAAGCTGTCCATCGCGGCAAAACTGGCTGTGATAGAGACCCGTACGCAAGCTGCTGGCTTGTTAAGATCTGTTGACTCGGTGGTACGCACAGCGACACCGACGCAGCAGGCCGGGCAACTGATTGTTTGTTTAGTTGGTGAAAAAGTTTGGATTCGGCTACTATAGCACTTTTTGTTTTATTTGGTAATTTGTGTCTAATCATGGACTAATTAGGCTTAAAAGATTTGTCTCGTGATTTACAACTAAACTGCGTAATTAGTTTTTTCTTTCATCTACATTTAGTACTCTATATATGTGCCGTAAGATTTGATAGGACAGGTACTGTAGCACTTTTTGGGTTCACTTTTTTGAACTAAACAGGCTCTACCTATCGGAAAATCCAAAACCGCTGCTACCTGTACGTAGTATATGTCATGGTTCGAGCAAGGATCCACACAAAACGGTTATTGTTAACGGGGGACCTTCAGGGGCGGGCCTTGGGCAAAAGTTGAGACGGGGGCACGCCTCAAGAACAACTAAATGTTTCGATGTCTAAGCATGGTAAACTTTTGAAGAGCACCTAGATAATTGTGGCCAGGAGTGCCTCGTTGATTGACCGGCTCATCATTCCCTCATTAATTAGCTTTAGAATTTTGAGTGAGGGCAAAATTGATTTTAGAAGGCAACCTAATTTATTAGTTTACTTATTAGTTTATAGAGACGATCTGTCTTTAAAAATACAATCTAGTTTTAGAGGTGTAAAAATGGACCCAATCCTAGCTGGCCCAACGCCGACCTCATATATAAACAATGGTAGGGTTTCAGTCCACTGTTCTCCCACCTTCTCTCGTGAACAAGTCCTATGATACCACTAGATCATAGAGACATAGACAAAGTAGTGGTGCAATGTGAACTTAAAACATTTAATTTCCAATGCATGTCCGTAAGGTCACAAAGATATGTTCTATATGCACTAACCACATGCTAGTAAGGTATGTATATATACCATTGCACAAACAATTTTACTTTTGCTTTGGTCCGAGGAGAGGTTAGTCTTATATGGGTGACATGTTTGAGTAATTAACAATGTTCAACTAATTTCTAATAAGCTTGCAAAAATCTTGTCTCATCAAGTGCCTTGGTGAATATGTCCAATAGTTGTTCATTGGTGCCAATACCATCAATCTTGATATCCCCTTTGTTGAGGTGATCTCTAATGAAATGGTGGCAAATATCAATGTGATTTGTTCCTAAGTATTGAATCAGATTAGTGGCAATCTTCACCGCACTCTCATTGTCACATAGAAGAGGCACTTCTTCAAATTTGACTCCAAAGTCTAACAGAGTAACCTTCATCCAAAATAAATATGCACAACAACTATCTACAAAGATGTATTTTGCCTCGGTCGTTGACGACCGAATTTTGTTTCTTCGAGGATCACAGCACAAGTGATGTCCCTAGAAATTGATGTGTCCGAGATGCTCTTGTTATCAACCTTGCACTCTACATAATTTGAATCCGAATATAACAAGCTCAAATTGTGCATCTCTAAGATACCACAAACCAACATTGGGAGTATACTTCAAATATCTCGAGATTCTTTTGACGACACTCAAGTGGCACTCTTTAGGTGAAGCTTGGAACCTTGCGCACACACACATACTAAACATGATGTCTGATCTTGATGTGGTCAAGTAGAGTAGGCTTCCAATCATAGACCTATATTGCTTTTGATCAACCGAACTACCACTTTTCATCCAAATCCAAAATGCCCGTTAGTGGTCATATGTGTCCTTAGTGGCTTTGCATCTTCCATTCCATACTTATTGAGCATGTCCTTCAAATACTTCCCTCGACTAACTGAAGTGCCATTCTTTAATTGTTTGATTTGTAGAGCAAGGAAGAAGCTCAACTCTCTAATCATGTACATCTCAAACACTAGTCATCATCCCACCAAACTCTTCACAAAATTCTTAATTTGTGATAAAAAATAATATCATGCACATAGATTTGGCATACAAACAAATCTTTTTCAATTCTCTTAGTGAAAAGGGTAGTGTCAATCTTTTCCATCTTCAAACTCTATGAGAGTAAGAAATCCCTTAGTCTCTCATATCATGCTCATGTGCTTGTTTCAATTCATAGTGAGCCTTGCTCAACTTGTACACATGGTTAGGCCTTTTGCTCTCTTCAAATCCCTGGATTTGCTCAACATACGCTAGCTCATTGATTTTCCCATTGAGAAAAAAGCACTCTTCATATCCATTTGATATAACTTAATATTGTGAGAGCAGTCATAAGTCAACAAGATACTTATAGCCTTAAGCCTTGCCTAGGGTGCATAAATTTCACCAAAAAATCTAGCCAATCACACGAGTGTGTATCCTTGAGACACTAGCCTTGTCTTGTTTCTGACTACTCACTATTACCACAATCCTGAATTACCTTGAGCGCCCAAAACCACCAAGAAAATGATCCTTGGCCACAAACCATCAAGCAAACTTAAGGAAACATGAAATTACTTGGTGGTTTGGTTTAGCACTCAAAAAATATTCATTTCCTTGGAGGTCTATGTCCACAACCAAGGAAACTACACTTTCCTTAGCGGTTTTGTTTTGGCTCTCAAAGAAATCTATAGCACTCAAGGTAATTCAGGATTGTGGTATAGTGACTATTTCATCCTCATTTTGCTTATTCTGAAGTCCTTAGTTTCAGTGATATTGTGGTTTTGTGGTCTCTCTATTAGTTCTCAAACTTAATTTCTAGCGAAGTTATTGAGTTATTTATGCATGGTATTTACCTAATCTGGATCTCTTAAAGTCTCATCAATCATGGATGGTTCAATAGATGACAAAGGAATAGTGCTCATAAAAGGATACTAGGCTTGATCTTGTTTAAACACCACTTCTCAAATCTCTAACTTTTTAATCCAAAGGATGATCTCTTGTAATGGATTGGTTCACTTAGATGTCAAATATTTATCATTTTTTCACTAATTTATAGTCACCCTGTTCGGCTGAGCTTATCAGCACGGCTTATCAGCCGTGGAACAGTGTTTTTCTCTCACAGCAAAACAGTCACAACCGGCTTATAAGCCGCAGAAACAGCCTGCCAAACAGGGTGAGTATAGATACATGGTACGGTCGTAGCAACCACATTAACCTGGATCCGCCTGCCACATATAGTTGAATGATTTCCAGATGATAAGTTCTCCAAAGAACATCTAAGGAATAAAACTAGAAGTCTATCAGGAGTATTCATCAGTTCTTTCACTCTTTTGCAGTAAAGAAGACGAGATAGATAGATACAGACTTTGGAGCTGTAACTATAAGGTTTTTATGTTGTAATCGTAAGTTATAGTATGGTTGAAATTTGGACTTGCAAGCAAATTGAACGAGTTTTTCTTGGCAGGCCCGTTCCAGCGAGGCCGAGGGCGAGCGGCGTCAACCACGTTTTGCACGCTGCCGGACCGCTGGTAGTGGCAGGTGTCTGTTCCTGTGGCGGGACGGACGACTCCACCACCTCTCGTCGACAAGGAAAGGAAAACGAGGGGGAAAGAGAGAGACAAACAAGCCAGAAAAAATCTCTTCTCCCCTGCTCCATCCGTTCGCCCCTCACCGTCGCCCAATCTCACATGGCTCGGCGTCTCCACGGCCAATCCGACCTCACCGACGGCGCGCGCCTCCGTTTCTCCACCTCCAACTCGAGCTCCAGCTCTTCCTCCCTGTTCCTCCTCGCCGCCCCCGCCGACGACGCCTCCCTCTGTCGGATCCACCGCTGACCGCGCGCCGCCACGTCTGCGCCGGCCTGATCACCGGCTGGTTCTTGGCCTCTTCGCTTCCTGGACCTCCCAGGCGTTGCCATGGGCAAGAGTACGCATCGCCCCGTCCATTTCTTGATCGGTTGATTGTTTGCTGTTTGGCTGCTGATTGGTGAGTGATTTGGTGTCCTTTGTTTTAGGTAAGAGGAACAAGGGCGGTCGAGGTGGTGGTGGTGCCGATGACCAGCTTGACGGCGGCAGCGATGCTGATAGCGTGACCTCCATGTCCACTGGGCTGTCTGACCTTCAACTCGCGCAGGCCACAGAGAATGTTAGCTCGCAGGAATTCGTTCTTGACAAGTACATCGACGCTCTCTACGAGAAGAGGTGGGTGCCTGGGTGGTCCTATACTCCTATTCCTAATCTAGCACGTTGGTGTTGCTATGCCTGTCTGTTAGTCAGTGTATCTTCGGTTTGGGCCAGTAGTTGATTGTTTGGGTGTGCAGACTGTTAATGTTCATGCTTGCTTGGTTATCAACTTATTCATGTTGTTGCCAAAACATCAAACGACGATGCATAACAACTTATTTCAGAAGTGACCGCTTCATATATATTGACACAACTGATAGTCGCTACAATACATTTTCTCCTGGCACTAACTCCATACATTGCCTAGTTTTTCAGTCGATGCTCCTAACAATGTGTGTTAGGGGGGAGAGAACATCTTTTACTACCTTGCTACCATTAGTTGTATATTTTTTCTTTGTTCTCATGCCAAGTTTTCTCTTGTGCGAAATTCAGTAGTGTGCCAAGATTTGTAGTCATTTGAGTATTACATTTCTACATGCTCGAATAGGCCTCATGCAACTATGTACCTTACCTTTATGCTTTCACAATTACGGAAATGGCTTTTATTTTTTATAGGTGTTATGAATTGTCAGGATATGTGACCACATATGACGACATCTAGGAATATCCCACATTTGATGTAAATTTTACGTTAATGTATTTTCTTGCCCATTAAAGTTGATCTTCTATGCTGGTTCAAGAATAGTGGAAGTTGCATCTTTACTTGCCTTTAAACTTGATCCCTGATGCTGGTTGACAAATGGTGGAAATGCATATGCGTGCTCTTCTATTTAGTTACATGTTATGCTTAGAATATTTTACAGGTAAATATGCTACAATTCCATTCCCTTGTAATAGCCAACTATAATTTTTCTTTGTAGCAAATGGAACAACTTCATGTCTCATTTACTCCACCTGTCAAATAGTTGTCATTACTCAACTTGTTGGCTGCAATCTGCTGTTTATCTTGATATATCATTGAAAGTTGATAGTACAGAACCAAAGCTTATTAAGGCATACTGCTATTCTTTATCATTCATGTTTCAAACACACTTGATACTGCATATCTCTACAGTTTGTTTCCATGCTCACAGATGTTGAACTTGATCGAGTCCTTGCCATATTTGTTTAAGATTGATGAACCAATATGCATTGACCATGGCATCAATGTTCCCTAGAGTAAATGCATCAAAAGTAGGAAGGAGTGGAAAACTTTCAATAGTTTTATTTGTTACTGAAAGTGATCTCGTCTCTCTGGTGCTTTTTCTTTCAATTCTCCACAACCTACATTCACTTAACAAGGCACTTTTTCTTGAGAATAAAAAAAAGTACTCCTTTCAGTGTTGCTATCATCATAAAGACTTGCTTGTGGACTTTTTTTTTGTAATATTCGTCTGATGTTGATGAGAATTTACCAATTGGTGATGTGAATGACCAAATAACATTACTAACCGCTTTTTTTTACTGTAACATACATGACTGGTGCAGGGGATCCACGAGAGAGGAAGCACTGGGCGCTCTTACCGATGCTTTTGAAAGTTTTGTGCTTCTTGGTTTAGTGGAAAACAAGTAAGTTATTATGATTCTTTAGTGATGCCTTCCTAGTATTGTATATAACTAGACCAGTGAAAAGATGGGATATATTATGTCCTGTGCACCCATGGGTGTGTAAGTTGTAATCTCATCAATGCAGTTATGCTCTGGTTTAAAAAAATAGTGAGCTTACATATGCTGCATGAGTGGACAGGATCATAGTTTGCTAGGGAAATGGGATCCTTCTTTGTGTTAACTTTAACTGATGGGTTCTTTTCCTCTTTAAAGATATGTCACACTATTGAGCCAGTTCACCAATTCAATTAAAAAGGGTTCTACAAAGGAGGTGTGTCTGGCTTGTCGCTGCATTGGTTAGTATTCTTCTCCACACAGTCATTTTCGCTGCAGCAGAATATGTGATGTGCTCATATTGTTCCTTTTCCCTTCATTTTGTACCTGCAAGGCTTACTGGCAATTACACTAGGTGCTGGAAGTAGTTCGCATGAAATAATGGATGAGTCACATCCACAGCTTTTGAGAGTTCTCCAAACTTGGCCTGATGCACCAAAGATGATCTCTGTATGTTGCAATTTTCACTGTTTTTTTGTGTGGTTCTAGGCTTCTAGCAAATTTATCATCCAGTTAAGTTAAACCAAATGATTGTAGGCACTTCATTGCTTAGCAGTTGTCACATTTGTTGGTGCAACTGATCTTGCTGAAACCCAGCTATCTCTGAAAGCCATCTGGGATGTGATCCATCCAAAATCAGGATCAAATGTAAGGTCGACTGACCTCCATTTTTTTGGTTGTATAGCAATAAACAGAAAGTATGGCATCCAGTTTATTCTATACTTGATTATTTTGGGTGTGTTTACAGGTTGGCATTGTCAGAAAACCGAAGCCTCCTTTGTTAGCAGCTGCCGTATCTGCATGGGCATTTCTTTTAACAACTGTTGGTTCATCTAGAAGAAACACTGATTCTTGGAAAGAGTTAGTGAAAGCTTTCTCAATCACTGTTCTCTGTTATATGTCAAATTGCTCATGAAACTATATGTCCTTCTGCATGTAGGCCAATTACATTTCTCTGTAGCCTTCTAGAAGCAGAGGATCGTGCTGTGCGGATTGCTGCTGGTGAAGCATTAGCTCTGTGTTTTGAGCTAAAACTGCTTGATGTTTCATCTAGTGATGAAGCTGATGTTGACAGTGACACTAGAGAGACCAGTGGTTCTAAGCATCAACTTTTCTTGAATATGCAAGCATTGAAGGCCAAAATATCTGGTCTAGTCTATAGTCTCTCTATGGAGGCAGGGGGCAGAGGTGCTGACAAGAAAAATCTTAATGATCAGAGAGACTTGTTCCAACGAATCTCAGATTTTATTAAGGTCTAGGTTTATTTCATTTTCTTTTCTTGAATTCTTTTCTCTCAGAATAGACCCGATCTGAGTTCTCTTTCTCCAGAATGGTGAGTGCCCTGAAGAATCACTTAGGATTTCAGGCAAGAATGGCATTTTAAGAGTTACATCATGGCGTGAATTAATACAGGTGTCAGTTTCTTGCTTTGATTTCATAAACTGTTGTGCTCCAAATTTGTAGATTTTCTGAGATTTGCTCATTGCTTAGTTGAACTATATGAGGCGGTTTCTTGGGCGAGGATTCCTGAAGCATTCACAGGTTACTATAAGCAGAACCATGCACGCATTGATTTATCTGTGAAATGAAATATTGGGTTTTGGTATAATAGAGTTGAAGTTCTCTGTCTGTGCAGGACAATGATTTGCTGCATGATATCTTTGACATCAAAATTGATCGTACTGAAAACATGTCAACCACTAAAAAGGTAAGCTTTTCACAGCTTGGATGGCCTTCCCTTCTGCATATAATTTTATTATATTATTCAGAGGTTAGTTTTTTTTTTACAAACAGGTTAGTTTGTTATGGGTGTTATTTCCACACCTTGAGGATTATTGAACCAAAAGACCAGGATTACTGTCACTTCAAAAATAATCTTCAGTAATGATCATCAATAACGATTACTTATGACATTATAATTGATTTTCAGTTTTCTGTTTGGTATCTTGCGGCTCTAGCTGCACCCTAGGCGTAGAATAGTATGTTTGTAAGTACTGCTGAAACATAATATTGAAGTATTATCAAGATGAAGCAGTGTTGGATTTGATATTGTCTTTTCCTGATTTTTTTTAATAAGTGTGCTGCCATGAACACTAATCACTAGTATTGGGCATATTATGTTGTATTATTTCTAAGTTGATTGAAAAAACAATCACCACTAAGATATATAGGCATCAAGACGTGGTCATAACTATAATTCTCTAAACAATCTGTTTGCGTTCAGAAAATGTTTAGATCTGAAGAAGAGAAAGGAAGAGCTCTGAAGTTAAATAAAGAGCGTCGTCTGGCTCAGGTAAGCTGGACTTTAAAGAGCACCCCTCGTATTTTGGTTGACCTAACCGAGTAAATGCTAAATATGGATGTTGTCCATTGTTTTTCCTTTCCTTTGGGTCTTTTAGCTGGACCATAGTAGTTGGACAAGGATTGGAAATTCTTAGAGTGCACAATCTTTATTGGAAATTATGTAACATCTTTGATTATCCGCTTGCGTCGTAGTGTGAGAATGTGAGCATATGCTTCTTCTATCATATTTTATGACGGCGAAATCAGATTATTAACTCTCAAAATTGTATCTTTCTGCACGCTGCGCAGGAGAGGAAACAGAATATCTTGAGCGAGCAATATGGATAGTACTTACCCAGAAGACTGGAGTTTTGTATAGACGAACTGTTACCAGATAATGAGTGCTGTGTATATGACAGTATTGAATTATTGATGCATTGGTGAGGTGTATTGCCTGGTATTGATGGGTACTACAATACAATTTCATACTGAGGAACATGTACAGCGTCGTGTTTAAAATTGCTTGCTCCAAACATTGAGTTTTCTAGAAAGGATCATGTTGCCTTGTACTGTCTAGTATTTCCTCTGCATGCGCAGCAAAGGAGATCTCGAGTTTATAGTGAAGTGAATCACAATTGTACAGATCCATTCGGCTCATGGATGCTCGTATAGCGTGGAATATGTTGTTTTTTTCCTTCAGCGACGCTTGACGGGCTGGCTACCTACGGCGGCCCAAAGCACACTCATTGCTAAGTTGAGCAAGCATGTGATATATGTGCTTAGCAATAAAAAAATTTTCTCTCTTTTCGAAATCATGTACGATACTGATAGGATGAGGATGTCCGGCCGCCGCCGCCCTGACTCCATCTTCATGCAGCTCCTCCCTCCCCCTCGCCTCTGTGCTCATGTCTAACCCACCCAACCCCCTTCCCCGAGATACTGATAGGATGAGGATGTCCGGCCGCCGCCGCCCTGACTCCATCTTCATGCAGCTCCTCCCTCCCCCTCGCCTCTGTGCTCATGTCTAACCCACCCAACCCCCTTCCCCGAGATACTGATAGGATGAGGATGATAGGATGAGGATGTCCGGCCGCCGCCGCCCTGACTCCATCTTCATGCAGCTCCTCCCTCCCCCTCGCCTCTGTGCTCATGTCTAACCCACCCAACCCCCTTCCCCGACATAACAAAAATGATTGTGCCATTGCTAAGTTGAGCAAGCATGTGATATATGTGCTTAGCAATAAAAAAATTTTCTCTCTTTTCGAAACCATGTACGATACTGATAGGATGAGGATGTCCGGCCGCCGCCGCCCTGACTCCATCTTCATGCAACTCCTCCCTCCCCCTCGCCTCTGTGCTCATGTCTAACCCACCCAACCCCCTTCCCCGACATATGTGCTCTCCTCCCTCCCCCTCGCCTCTGTGCTCATGTCCAACCCACCCAACCCCTTCCCCGACATATGTGCTTAGCAATAAAAATATTTTTTCTCTTTTCAAAACCATGTGCGATACTGATAGGATGAGGACGTCCATCCGGATGCCGCCACCCCGACTCTATCTCCACGCAGCTCCTCCCTCCCCCTCGTCGTTGTGCTCATGTCCAACCCACCAGACCCCCTTCCCCTCAGCTGTGTCACCGCCTCCAAACCCGCTCGCTGCTGCTACGTCCTTCCTCTAGCACCACCTCTCCCGTTTGGCTTCCCACTTGAACACCCAGCCCTCACCATCGCCGCTACGCACACGCTGGACCCCTAGGTGCCACCCTATCTCTCGCGCTCACGCCCGATGAGGTCGCGCGCGCTCTCACCGGCACTCCCATGCATCTTCACTGTCTGCAACTCCAACAAGGCCGTCGCTGGCCGGGCCTAGGCCAGGTGCAGGCGCAGCTGGCCACTGCCAGGCCGCACCACCATCGTCGTCGTCGGTTGGCCACAACTGGTCGTTCCTCTGCCCTGCGCTGCGTCATATGGAAGAAGGGTGAAAAATGCTTGTTGCAAGTCTATGTTTCAAGTGCCTTAGATGTTTCATAGGTATGTTGCAACTGTTTCATATGGATGTTGCAAAAGTAGATCGGGACGTTGCATGTGTTGCAATGGTTGGACCGTATGTTGCAAGTTTTTGTTCCTAATGTTTCATCTATTTTTTAGACGTATGTCACAAGTGTGGTTATTTGGATATTGCATATGTTTCACATATACATTATAAGGGTTTTATTTGGATGTTGCTTATGTTTTACAATGGTTTTGAAGTGTTTTTGCAGGTGTTTCATATGCATATTTCAAGTGTTTCATCTGACTTCAAACGTATGGTGCAAATGTTGCACCTAGATGTTTCAAAAGTAGATTGAGTGTTGCATCTTCCTCCTCGCCTTCTGCAACGTTGCCTCGATGTCTCCTCCTCCTCCTCCCAGCACTGGCTGGGCATCTGAACCAGAGACACAGGCGGGCGCCGCCCCCTCCCCCTTGTCCGAGGCGTGCAAAGCGGAGTGCAGGCGCGGGCGTTCGAACACGGGCATCCGTCCGGACGTCTGGGCATTAGCATTGTCGAACCATGTATGGACTCCCGGCTTGCCTATTTTGCTTTGACTGATCAGGGCACAGCCGCACAATAATTGGCGAACTCTTGTTTCTCTAGCTGCATGATTCCTTCTTCCTCCAGTTCCACCAGCCTCAACTTGCACCGGGCAGCCCGGCCCCTCAACGAATACATGGCTGTCCCCTCGGCGGTTTCTTGGGCGAGGATTCCTGAGGTTACTATAAGCAGAACCATGCACGTATTGATTTATCTGTGAAATATTGTATTTAGTATTTTGGTGTAAATAGTGTTAAAGCTTCTCTTTGTTTGTGCAGGACAATGATTTGTTGCATGATATCTTTGATATCAAAATTGATCGTAGCGAAAACATGCCAACTACTAAAAAGGTAAGCTTTTCACAGCTTGGATGGCCTGGCCTTCTGCATATAATTTTCTTATATTATTTAGAGGTTAGCATTTGGATTAAGATTCCTATTCTGGTTACTCGGAGTTTAAGAGATCTAACTAGATTAAGATTCCAGTTGTCCATATTATTATATTTTTCCTATTTGGATTAAGATTCATATTTACCTGAAATCGGAGAGATCTAATTAGATTAGAATTTCTAGTTATATAAAGAGAAGGTCTATAGGGGGTTTTCCACATTCACAAAGTTAGTCAAGGCATGGTCGGACAAAAAAAAATAGGTGAAGAGAAATTTTACCTATTTATTATTAGGTATAAATTCGCTTGCGTCGCAGTCGTAATGTCAGAATATGAGCATATGCTTCTTCTATCATATTTTATGATGGTGAAATCAGATTATTAACTCTCAATTGTATCTTTCTGCACGCTGCGCAGGAGAGGAAACAGAATATCTTGAACGAGCAAGAACCTACCCAGAAGACTGGAGTTTTGTATGGTCGAACTGTTACCAGATAATGAGTGCTGTGTATATGACGGTATTGATGCATTGCCACATTGGTGAGGTGTGTTGCCCGGTATTTCTGGGTAGTACAATACGGTTTCATACCGAGGAACATGTACAGCATCATGTTTGAAATTGCTTGCTCGAAACATTGAGTTAGAAAGGATCATGTGCCCTGTACTGTCTAGTATTTCCTCTGCATGCGCAAAGGAGATCTTGAGTTTAGTCAATCACAACTGTACAGATCCATCCGGGTCATGGATGCTCGTATAGCGTGGAATATGTTGTTTGGCAAATTGCATTTTCTATACTCCCGGGAGTAGTTACTCCCATCTTTAAAAACCCACCTTAAGTATGTGTTCATACTAGTTTATCACTTTGAGTATGTTTATATACTCATACTAAGATACTCCAAATCTTTCTGCGCGAAAAAATTTCAAAGGAACCCATACTTTTTAATATATTACGAAAATGCTACTTACTATACTATATAAAATAAGTATGACCATATACTCTATGTATGCATGCATACTTGACATATATAATACCATAGATAGTCTAGTATGATCATATACTTCATGTATATACACTTCGTTCGGTCATATACACCCCAAATCTTGAGATATAAACATGGGAGTAACTACTCCCTAGAAGTAGAAAATAATTTCCCTATATATATATATATATATATATATATATATATATATATATATATATATATATAGGTCTAGAAGAGTTGTTGTTTGTGAACAATTGAGCCATTTTTTTAAACGTAAATCCAAAGTTTTCTTTTCTTCAGCAACGCGTGACGGGCTGGGCGCCGGGGCTACCTACGGCGGCCCAAAACGTTGCATCTCTGGGGCGGGCAGTCTGCAACAAGAAACAATAGACGGATTCTCAAAAAAAAAAAACAATAAACCAGGACGGTCGCCGTATTAGTCCCGCCTCGATTAGTTACGTGTGTCAAAAAAGACGAGAGCCACATGGGAGTGTGTCAAATGACACACAACGCACGAGGTGGGGGCTCGTGTCGCGGTGGCACGGTGTGCGCAGCATGTGGCACGGAGCAATAACAAACACTTAGGGCTTGTTTAGATTGCAAAAAAAATGAACCCGATGAATAGTACCACTTTCGTCTTATTTGACAAATATTATCCAATCGTGGACCAACTAGACTCAAAAGATTCATCTCGTGATTTCCAACTAAACTGTGTAATTAATTATTTTTTTACCTACATTTAATACTCCATGCAAGCGGTTAAAAATTGATGTGATGAAGAGAGAGTGAAAAAATTTGGAATTTGGATGACATCTAAACAAGCCCTTATTGCGGATAAATGAGTGTGCCATCGTTAAGTTGAGCAAGCATGTGACATATGTGCTTAGCAAATTTTTTTCTTACCTTTTTTTTCTCTCTTTTCCAAACTATGTACACAATCTAAGTCCCTTTGCGCGAGCTTGCATTCAGCGAGAAGTTAGGAGAGCCCTATCTCCATATGGACTCCTGGCCGGCCTGTTTCGTTCTAATTGGGGCACAACTGTACAATAATTGGCAAACTCTTCCTCTACTCCAGTTCCACTAACCTCAACTTGCACCGTGCGGACTATCAAGTACATCTAGGAATATTTCACATTTGATGTAAAATTTAAGTTAATGTATTTTCTTGCCCATTAAACTTGATCTTCGATGCTGATTCAAGAATAGTGCAAGTTACATCTTTCCTTGCCTTTAAATCCCTGATGCTGGTCCATAAATGGTGGAAATGCATATGCATGCTTTTCTATTTATTTATATGTTATGCTTAGAATATTTTAACGGATAAACATACTATAATTCCTTTTCCTTGTAATTGCCAACTACAATTTTTCTTTGTAGCAAATCGAATAACTTCATGTCACATTTACTCAACTTGTTGGCTGCAATTTGCTGTTCATCTTGATATATCCTTGAAAGTTCATTGTACAGAACCAAAGCTTGTTGGGGGCATACTGCTAATTCCTGCATATCTCTACAGTTTGCTTACATGCTCACAGATGTTCAACCTGATTTAGTCCTTGCCATATTTATTTAAGATTGAGGAACCAATATCCATTGACCATTACATCAATGGTCCCTAGAGTAAATAAATGCATCAAAAGCAGGAAGGAATTAATGGAGAACTTTTTGGAGTTCTATTTGTTGCTTAGGCCCTGTTTAGTTTCCACCCAAAAACTTTTTACCCTGTCACATCGAATGTTTGGACACATGCATGGAGCATTAAATGTAGATAAAAAAACTAATTGCACAGTTTGCATGGAAACCGCGAGACGAATCTTTTAAGCCTAATTAGTCCATGATTAGCCATAACTGCTACAGTAACACACATGTGCTAATGACGGATTAATTAGACTTAATAAATTCGTCTTGCGGTTTCTAGGCGAGTTATGTAATTAATTTTTTTATTAATATCCGAATACCCCTTCCGACATTCCATTAAGCATCCGATGTGACATCTAAAAATTTTTCACCCACAAACTAAACAAGACCGTAGTGTACTAGAAGTTTCATTTGATTTGTCCCTCTGGTGCCTTTTGTTTCAATTCTCCACAACCTACATTCACTTAACAAGGCGCTTCTTCCTGAGACTTGCCTGTGGACTTTGTTTTTGCAATATTGGTCTGATGTTGATGAGAATTTACCAATTGGTCATCTGAGGTGTGTTGCCCGGTATTTATAGGGTCGTGCAATACAGTTTCATACCGAGGAACATGTACAGCGTCATGTTTGAAATTGCTTGCTCGAAATATTGAGTTCTAAGACTACCCGTAGTGGGTACTCTAAAACCATACTCTAAAGCTTTAAAGTATGAATATAGAGTAAAAAATGCTGCACTGGGTACTCTAAAACGATACTCTATTCTTTCTCTTACTCTATATTTAGAATAGTACAGTGCTTACTCTATACTCTGTAGTGGCGGGCTCCACTAGCTAAATAAAGGGAAAAATGCTATAACTCACAAACCAAAAATCCAAATTAAATTTCAATTGCACCATTAAATTCGTCTCAATAAATCCTTCAAAACTAGATCACACATGGATATATTTAGATAAAATGACAAGTGGGTCCCATAGTGGATAGAGTGGATAGAGGATGATATAGAGGATGAATGAGTACGGGAGAATTGAGTATAGAGGAGAGAATCTTGCTGACTAGGACGTATAGAGGATGAATATAGAGGTCCATGAGTACGGGTAGTCTAACACTACCCGTAGTGGGTACTCTAAAACGATACTCTAAAGTTTTAGAGTATGAATATAGAGTAAAAACTGCTACACTGTGTACTCTAAAACGATACTCTATCCTTTCTCTCACTCTATATTTAAAGTAGTACAGTGCTTACTCTATACTCTATAGTAGCGGGCCTCACTAGCTAAACAAAGGAAAAAAATGCTATAACTCATAAACCAAAAATCCAAATTAAATTTTGATTGCACCATTAAATTCGTCTCAATAAATTCTTCAAAACTAGATCACACATGGATATATTTAGATAAAGTGACAAGTGGGTCCCACAGTGGATAGAGTGGATAGAGGATGATATAGAGGATGGATGGGTGCAGAAGAATTGAGTATAGATAAGAGAATCTTGCTGACTAGGACGTATAGAGGATGAATATAGAGGTTCAAGAGTGCGGATAGTAAGTGTGCCCTGTACTGTCTAGTATTTCCTCTGCATGCGCAGCAAAGGACATCTTGAGTTTAGTCAATCACAATTTTACAGATCCATCCGGCTCATGGATGCTCGTATAGCGTGGAATATGTTTGTTTGTCAATAACATATACTAGATGCCTTCTCCAGTCTCAAGTTCCAGAAGAGTTGTTGATTGTGAACAATTCAGCCATTTTTTTTTGAACGTGAATCCGAAGTTTTTTTTTCCTTCTTCAGCAACGCTTGACGGGCTGGGCTACCTACAGCGGCCCAAAGTGTTGGATCTATTGGGCGGGCATAGAAAGGAGAGACTCCCGGCGTTACAATAGACCAGGATGGCGATGGCCGCCGACTTGTCCCGCCTCGGTTAGTTAAGTACGCGGTTACCTTGTCGAAAGAGACGAAAGCCACATGGAAGGCGTGTCAAATGACACACGCAACACACGAGGGAGCGGGAGCGCCCTTAGGGTTGCCTCGTGTCGTGGTGGCACGGTGTGCACGGCATGCTGCACGGAGCTATATCAAACCTCTTTAAAGGACAAAAATGAGTGTGCCATTGCTAAGTTGAAAGCAAGCATGTGACATATGTGCTTAGCAATTTTTTCTCTTTTGGATTTTGAGACCATGTACACAATCTAAGTCCTGGCCGGGCAATAATGGACGAACTCTTGTTCCTCTAGCCGCATGATTCTTTCGTCCAGTTCCGTTAGCCTCAACTTGCACCAGTCGGCTCGGCCCCTCAACAAATATATGGCCGTCCCCCGGCGATCTATCCATCTACATCTAGTTCTCTCGCTCGCGGTGCCCATTCTAGTATCATCGCCTCGCAACGAAAAATGTGTGGCATCCAATGATCCAAGGCTAGCGTGGCCAAGCGCCACCCGGATGCACCCGCGTAACTGCTCTGTCTTACATGTTAGGCTAGGCCTAAGCTATATGGGCTGTGTGTGACCTGTGAGAGATTTCCAAACCAAAAGGCACTGTGCTCTTTTTTTTTTATCTTCTCCATCTTTTCTAGTATCTCCCCCAATTTTCTTTGGAACAACAGATTAATTAGATGATGAAACTAGCCCGAACTATGCATAGACTCCGAATCACGACCTAGCTCCAACAAGATCGCGATTGCAATGATGTCGGCCGCCAGGCCAAATCTTATTCGATGCGCGTACGCCGGTACTATTATCAGCACACGTCGTCTTCCTACGAAGTTAGGGGAGGACGGGGTCGCGGGGGCGGGCGAGTGGCAGGCGGAGCGGCGCGGCGGCGTCCTTGCCGCCGGCTATATATGGGCGGCGGGACAGCGGCTGTTAGGGTTAGGGTTGGCGGCAGGGCAGCTTCGAGAATCTCCCTGGCTCTAAATTGTTGGCCGGCCGGCCAAGGGCGGCGGCCACGACGACACAGCGGTGGTGGCGGGTTGGCCGGTGGTGAGCGAGGAGGCGGCAGCGTGCCGAGCGAGCAGGGTAGGACTTCCGGATGCGCAAGGTAGGTAGTGAGGGCGAGCGCATAGGCGATGTTAGGGGAGGGCGGGTTTGTCCGACGGGAGGTGGTTGGTGGGCATAGACGTCGCGGGCATGGTCGCCGGTGGCTTGGGTGGTGGTCCAGGTGGGTGGGGGTGGGGATGGCCGGGGAAGAAGAAGAACAGTGAGGAGCGGGTGGGAGAAAAAAAAACAGCGCTCTGGTATTGTTGCTGGCGTGCGCGTGTGAGGGAATGGGGTCGACCGGTGTCTGCGGGGTCGGCAATAATGCCTCATGTGTGTCACGCCCCCACACTTCCACTGGAGAGTGCAGTGCGAGGACGTACATACCCTCGTGTGTGTCCGTCCGTCCGTCCGTCCGTGCGTGCTACCGTGATCAGAGCTTCCGGATCACAGCTTCTGCTTGGTCATGTCGTACGTACGTCTATTATACGTGTTGTAGTGAGCCTAATCTATTTAGAAGAATCAGATGCCTATTGATTATGCAGTGGTGCATATATATATTTTAAATCCTTTCTAATCATCCTGTTCGGCTGCTCTTATCAGCACGGCTTATCAGCCGTGGTACAGTGTTTTTCTCTCACAACAAAACAGCCACAGCCGGCTTATAAGCCGCAGAAACAGCCTGCCGAACAGGGTGAATGAGTATTGATCCGTTGTAAGCAATTAGCACAGAACCCATTGCAGGAAGATTTGGAAATAACGTAAAAAAAATAACACAAATAGCCTAAGTATCATAGAGCAAAGTGGAGGCCAAGAGCAATCAAGGCGGCAGCAATCTATAAGAAAATAATGCAAGTAAACTACAATGTAATGTGAAATCTTATCAGATTAAGTGCACCAAAAATTTTGGGGATGGTAAACAGAGGAGGTTGTTGCAGTATAGCAGTATTTAGTTGCTCTAAGCAGGTAAAATGCATTTTCACAGGAAGTGTAGGACCATGAAGTTGCCAGTACAGTTATTAGATGCATAATATGGGCAATGGCAATCAGCCGGATCAAGAAAGCAACCACCTGTAGAGCAGCATTTGGCCTTATGAGGAATCTATTCTCATTTCAGCCTTATTAAAAATATGAAGGCACGCCGTCAAGGCGGCCTCAGAGAGTGTCCACTTAGCCTCTATTATCTCCTCTATATGATTTATTTCTAGCGGTCCAGATGAGAGCTCCTCTGACTTAGCGCCACGCATGTCGTCTATCTCAAGTTTTCTGTCTAATGAGTCTGGCAATCATGCTCTATCGCTTTAAGGGGCCCGCCATTTATTCTACCCAAGGCATTTATTCTACCAACCAAGAAAGCATTGACACTATTATCTCTATTACACGCATGCAAACTTGAAACAGGCACACACGTATGCATGCATTACAGTATTAGCATATATTTAATTCCCACACGCTCGCGTCTTTGTCTTCCGAGTAATATCTCTCGTGTCATTCGAGTAGTAATTTTGATGATCACATCGACGTACTCCCTCTGTTCCCTTGAGACTGTCGTCGTAGCACTTGGCTGTTGTCCCACCGAGAGTGTCGTTTTAGACTCTTGGTCCCACCATCCACTAGCCTAGTAGCTTGCGGTGTGCACCGGAGCGGACCCAAGTTCTCTTCTGTGCGTGTCGTGGCGGTCCTTGGATGGAGACGATAGGAGCATTCGTGTCCTCTGTGCACCGGTAATGATGGTAGATGCAGGGGCCTGCAGTTAATTTTGCCCACTTAGTGCTAGAACAATATTCTAGGAACGGAGGTAGTATACGATAATAAGTAATTCTCCATATGTGTTAAACCATGTGTGCCTAATTAAGACTGTATTCGGCACAGCTCTGAGAGGCTCCGGCTCTGCTACTGTAGCATAACTGTAGCAGAGCTGGGAGAAGCCTCTTAGGTGCAGCTCCTCTGGCTCCTCCCTTGTCTGTGTCGAAGCCGGAGCTCTTTTTTCTGCTGCTACAGGAGTGTACAGGGCTATACAGTGGGCAAGGAGGCTCGGCCAGAGCCATCCGAACCCGCACCAAACATAGGCTAAGTTAACTCTGGCTCTCACCATTTGTTGGGATAGTTACGGTAATGTGTATGGGTGGCTGGTCCATTAGTATAGATACTCTACCTTTTTTAAAGTGTATGGTGCAGTTACTCTACCGTTGTTTAGCGTAGTCACTCTACCTTTTTTGAAAAGTAATTACTGTACCTTAGTCTAACTAGTGCATTAGGAATTTGGATTAGTTGATTCAATGCCAACGAAGTTTCTTTAACAGATTAATGTTACTTGCTCCATGTATAAGGCATGTTATCGATTTCATTCTTTGCGTTAATTCATGATGTTTTGGGCTGTTGTATGCCTGATTAACTTAATTAACCAAACCTCATTTGTATGGCTGCAGTGATTAAAGGCATGCATGCATAGGCCGTGTTTAGATCGCCCGAGTCGGCGTCCAATTTACTGTGCAGATTTACTGTAGCTTTTTGTTTTTATTTGCTAATAATTGTCCAAACATTGATTAATTAGGTTTAAAATATTCGTCTCGCAAAGTACAATAAAACTGTGCAATTAGTTTTTTTATTTCATCTACATTTAGTACTCTATATATGTGCCGATATTTTGATGTGATGGAGAATCTTCTTTTTGCATAGTAGAATTTAAGAGTGAATTTAGGTATCTAAACAAGGCCATACTTGAGTGAGAGTGTGCATATGCATGCAGTCGCATGTGCTTGTGCATGCATGCATGCCTGCTGGAAACATATGCTCGTTATTGCAGCAAAGTGAGTAGTTGAGGCTGTTGGCATTAATGCGCCTTTTGCACTTAGCAATTGCAATAGACTGAAGTGTCTGTTGCACCTAGATAAAGATACTTTTTTACCCATACAATGATGGTAAGAGGGACAAATTTGTTCGTAGAAAAAAAAAACAAATTGAACAAAATATGTTGTAAGTCACCCGCAGCGAAGCGCGGGCAGAAAAAAATTTGTTCGTATCAAAAAAAATTCGAACAAAAAATGTCGTAAGTACGTCACCAACAGCGAAGCGCGGGCACAAGTGGCTAGTATATAGGATAGCATTTTATCAAGCAAGATGCAAATACGCAATTCTGGAAGGTATCTGAAAGCCCTCCGACACAGACATGAGCTGTGTACCTATCTCAAATGCATGGACATTTATATATATAGGCCCTGTTCGGCAGGCTGTTTTTTTGGCTTATAAGCCGGCTGTGGCTGATTTGCTGTGAGAGAAAAACACTGTTCCACGGCTGATAAGCCGTGCTGATAAGCTCAGCCGAACAGGGGATAGCTTCTAAATTCTGAAACGTAGGCACAAAAAAAAACAAACTTAGAATGTCCATGAAACTGAAAGTGCGTCATATAGTAAGATGTACCATAGCAAATCCACACCAACATTTTCTAAGCAAGTGTGTATTTATATAGATAAGCTGGCCAGATCATATCATAATGCAAAAGGGTCATTCAGACTGAAAGGCATTAAGATCTATGTAAGGCTACACGCCAAAGATTAGAGAAATGAGCAGCAAACTTTACAGTAAAACATTTTTCAGTAAGACTACGTTGTTTTGTATTAGGCCCCGTTCGGTTCTCTCGGAACTCGCCGTCCCAGGCCAGAAATCTTCCATGGTAATACAAATTTGTGAAAGATCTGTGCGGTTGGGAATCATTTCCCTGTAACCGAACAGGGCCTTAAGGTTTTCTTGAACATTGGTTGCTTGTAAACACCAACATGGAGCTGATTCACAAACCTAGGCAACATTAACAACCACTTAGCTCGAATCTGTATGGGAGGAAAACTTGGAGGCATGAACATGATGAAGCATATGTAACAGTGATTCGCGTGGAATAACCCAAATTGGAAGCAGGTGCAAAACTACATGGATTTAAGCATCATGAATCGTCGTTACCATTCCAGAAGTAGCTTACTGAGCTTGTGAATGGATCCACTCAGTGGAGCATACTATTGTCTATTCCCAAATTTAGTAGCTTGAAAAGTCAAAGATGTACCAAGCAAAGTAATGAGGAAACCACGAAAAATATTAGATTCTAATTTCATACTGAAAGTTTGGTTCTGCAGGTAACGTATAGCAGGCACCCAATATTTGGCAGAAGTAACATTGCATGTCTCCTAAGCAGTTGAGTGTGAGAACAAATTAATGGTCCTGTCCTGTGGAAATCAAGTAGATCATCTGCTTCTGATAAAAGACTTAGTTGTAAATAAAAAAAAGATAGAGCTTAAGATAATGTGTTCAGTTCTTGTGCCTATGATATTAGAACATATTAAAAAGTGCATACATTAGGATTCGAGAATCAGTAGGGGAGATAGGTCGCAAATCAGCCAAAAAAAATGCACCATCAGTGAGTGAGTTTTTAGTCTACATGTTAGTGGGGAGAGGAAGAGAGAGAGCGGGGTTCACATGAGTATGGTCGCTCTGCTGGTGACCCCTGGGTGAAGCCTCTGCCCTCTGGGCTCTGGCCCCTGGCAAGGACACAAGGTCACAAGCTAGTTAATTATCTATACGCCTAAAAAATTACAAACGTTATCGTCGGATGAAGATAATCGCTCTGCCCAGCGTAATTAATCCGGCTCCCGTGTCACCCCCGCCCACCCGGGAGGCTGGGACCCCAAGCTCTGCCCAGCTATAATCCGGCTCCCGCCCCATGAGTCCGGTACGTGAACCGGTACGAACTCTAAATTCTGTACCAAATTTACAGTGTCTGACTAAACTTTAGAATTTTGTTTTGTATCTCTCAAACCGTTGAGAGTTTGATCTATGTTTTTAAACAACAATTATAGAGCTTTGAATCAGGAACAACTTTTCTTAAGGCCAACAAGGTTAATTACATTTGAAATTGTGAGAATTGGATCGACGTACAGGGCCGGTCCAGGATCTAAAACCTGAACTTGGCAGCAGCAACAGCCGCCTGCTTGCCGCGACCGACCGCCGACCTCCACGCAGCTGCTTACTGCTGGGACGCGGCCGCAGCCTTGGATGGACGCGTCGCTGCCGTGGCCGTGGTCGTGGTCGCCCGCACCGCCGACGTACCATTGGAAGCCTACAAAGCCACCACGACCGCAGCCACCGCCACACCCTTTGGATGGCCGCGCCGCCACCGTGGCCGTGGTTACCCGCGCGGTCGCAGCCCCTTGGAAGCCCGCGGCGCCACCAGGAGTCCACGACCGTGGCCACTCGCGCCGCTACCGCGCCATTCGTCTCCTCATTCATCCCGTATTGCCTTGTTGCAGGTGTGTATAGATGGCCACTCGGGCTGCCCGGCCCGACACGGCATGGGCCCATGCTCAGCACGGCCCGGTGGTCACGGGCCAGCACGTCGTGTCAGGTGCAGCGGGCCGTGCCTTGCCAGCCCACGGGCAGCACCAACGGCCCAAGCACGGCCTTGTGCCGGGCCGGGCCGGCCCAATGGCCTGACTGGCCCAGTATGCCCGTGCCAACCCAAGGCCCGAAATTCCCCCAGGCTAAAAAAATACAAGTTCATCTCAGTTTTTTCACAGATTACAAGTGAACAGCTATCTTCTCGGTTACATCTTTCAACTATGTCACAGTCAAGTTCAGAGGAAAAATAGATAAGGACACAAAAATGTAAACATTTAACTGATACATTAGCTACTTAGTGCAATGGCTGCCTTATTAAAAACATTTCTAGGAAAAACTCACACCTCGGGGGAAAACCCCAGAAAGGAAAAGAGTACAGCCCATAGCTTTAATTTCACTAGTATACTGCCTGTGCTAACGCGACGGCAACATTCACATTTATGCAAGTTAAAACTGAAATTTATGCAAATTAAAAGTTAAAACAACCAAAAGATGGTTTCCCTGCATAAGACTTGGCTATTACGGCTCAACACATCACAATGCAAACCAATTGTTTTGGGAAATCCTTTTAGTGACATTGACTTAAATATCTTCAAAAACAAAAAAAGAAGAATGTTATGCCTCGCTACAGAAAAAAAAGTACTTCACAAACTGGTAGTCTCTCAAATTACATTCTGATGTTTTCCTTTTTAACAGTTACATTGCAACTCCACTAACTACCATAAAACCATATATATAATTGGAAATATATATTATAACTTCTAAAATTCTTTTTGACTAAATTGATTTGTAGTTTCTTGTGACAGAGAAAATGATTGCAGCCACCATATAACCATCTGCTCGTGGAGGCTCCATTTTGCCTGTCCCCAACTAAACTGCAGCATGCACTCGGGTCCACCTCGACCACTCAGGGTCAATGCTCATATGAAACAGGGGTCTAATCCAACTATCAAAAAGAGCTTTTAGTACATAAACCGGATGACCAACCTTGATAACCGTTCCTTTGCCATTTCATGACAGGGATTACTCACGGACAAGATTTTGCCCAAAGTAACCTATAGAATTTGATCTGAAATCCATCAAGTTAGCAAGTCCAAAGCAGCTAGGTTAAATTCAGGAAGATTTTAAGCAGCTAAAGTACATATTCGATGCGGTCTGTTAAGCAACTGAAGAAAGATTGCAATAATACTCTTGTTTTGCTATCAAGAAAAAACAACACAAAACAAAAATATGAGTCGTATGGCATGTATAGGGCACATTGTGTAGCAATGGTGTTGGTGGCCTATCTATTTTATATTTCAAGTCCTGGACTGCTGAACCATAGTTACTTCCTAGTAGGTTTCCTTTACTATTTAGTAGCCATGCACAAGTATCAATCTCCTATCTAACAAACCAAAGAGGCATATTTTTTTCTTCCAAAACTCAGACTATCTTGCTCCATCCAAAACTATCTAACTAAAGAAAAAAAGGCAAATAGATCAACAAATATGCACCGCAGGGGAAAAAAGCACATCAGTAGCAGACACAGCATTCATACCACAAGAATTTTGTTCCGGTACAATCCAATTCAAGATACAATGCTAATTCAAGACCATGATTTCCAAACTAAAGTAAACTACACAAGCGTGCATGACCTCAGAAGGAAAATCAGCAGAACAACTTCAGTCACCTATCCTCAGAGTTCTCTTCCCTTCCTCCACCTCGCACTGCACATCCATCATCACCTATCTGAACGGCCCTATTCCCCCAAAAAAACAAGTTATTAATCAGCCGTGCAGTGACATTGCCAGATTTGCAATGATAGCAACATTTATCCATGGGCACACATATTTATGCCAGCCATTATGCATTTGTCTGGCAATTTCATGCAAAATCACCTGAGAATGGAGAATCGATGGTTGGTAATACTTGCTGCTCGGCTGCACTTGCTTGCACAACTAAAAAAATTGTTTTTAAAAAAGAATTAGGAAACTTGAACAACTAAAATAAAAAATATATCAGCTGCAGGTTAGGCCTCGTTCGGCTGGCTGGCTGCCAGCCAGCCAGCAGTGCTTTTCTCTCACACCAATTCAGCCTCAGTCACCAGCCATCAGCCAGCCAGCAGTATTTTTCTCTCATAACAAATCAGCCTCAGCCACCAGCCACCAGCCAGCCGAACGAGGCCTAAGTTTAGCCTCTCGAATGGTATACCTTGTATATCCTTTCCTGCTCGTGCTTCAACTGCTGATGTGTCACTTAGGGTGTGTTTGGTTTGCTACCGAAGGTTGCCAAATCACACCATAGTTTTTGTGCCTAACCTCCGGCTGGCGTTTTGTTAGCAGCCGCAGTTGCGGCGTGCCGCTGCACGACCACTGCATTGTAGTTCAAAGCCCACGCCACATGTTGCCAAAAGCTGGGCGAGGAAATTGCTCGCCGCACTTTTGGCAACGCCTATCCTGCGGCTTGGCGAGTGTAGGCACAGGCCAAACATGCCTTTACTCTAGTGAGCTGCAGAAACATCACCCAATCAGTACTCAAGTAGGTTACAAACAGTAAATGAACAACACGTTCCAAACAATATTAAGGTAGTTAGCAAATTCATCATGCTTTCAATTTAGGAATCAAAATATAGGATTAATCCTATAAATAATTCAAACGATTATAATCATTAATAATTTAGCAGCCAAGGACTAAATGAGGAAAATTCAACACTGCTAGCAAATTAAGGTTAGCTCTTTTCACTTGTTTGTGAATATTGCTCAACTAAGGTTTCTTTCAATTTGGCTTGCGCTTTGAAGTTTAGTAGAGTTACTGCTTTCCATTCTCTAATCTGATTATCAGAGGGTGATTTAATGTTTTCTACTTTGTTAACAAAGTAATCAACTAATTTTCTAACTACCTTTTCTGTGCTTTACCACACGGTTCACCCTAATGTTAGCAGCACACCAACTTCACAAAACTAAATTATAGCATATATAAAGTTCAATCCTGATAGAACTGAACCTACTACGGATGAAGATCTATCATCTATCAATGAGCATATAAACTTGAGATATTTTACCATCAAGTTCGAGGATGGGAATTCAAAATATTTAAAAATCATGGTGAATTAAAAAAAACTAATAAGAGTCTGAAGCAAACTACAACACTAAAGCTAACCTTCACACATTTCAGAAAACTATAGGACGTGCGCCGTAGAGGAGTCCGATAGCCGTTGCAGTGTCCGCATTCGAATATGCTCCTTCCTCCTCTGCCCTGAGGTGGAAAATTAGTTTAATCAACTCACTCACTGGCATATTGGGACTTATATATAAAAGACCGAGAGCAAATCAGGGCTGGCCAATGTCATCTCATCACCGATCTTATGTATGTGTGTCAGCTTCTTTCTCTTATCATGAAAAGACTGAAATGTAATTCGAACTTGATCTTACCTGTCTTGCATGTTTATTGGACCAAAGCCTGTAACGGTGTAACCTTAGTGTATTATAGTGATTGAAATACTGTGGTGACGTGCGCCGCAGAGGAGTCCGGTAGCCGCTGCAGTGTCCGCATTCGAATATGCTCCTTCCTCATCTGCCCTGATGTGAAAAATTAGTTTAATCAACTCACTCACTGGCATATTGGGACTTATATATAAAAGACCGAGAGCAAATCAGGGCAGGCCAACGTCATCTCATCGCCGATCTTATTTATGTGTGTCAGCTTCTTGCTCTTATCGTGAAAAGACTGAAATGTAATTCGAACTTGATCTTACCTATCTTGCATGTTTATTGGACCAAAGCCTCTGTAACGGTGTAACCTTAGTGTATTATAGTGATTGAAAACGGTGTAACCTTAGTGTATTATAGTGATTGAAATACTGTGGCACCAGCTAGTTGAAGCAACCTATGTAACGAATAAAAAACAATACATGTTAGATTGACTGCTAGACTGAAACACTAATAAACAAAACAAAAAGATCACAAGCTGCTGCTCGAGACTAAACAGAGAAACTGTAGCTCGATCTATTTCACTATTTGACAAAATCAACACAAAAATCAAATTCCGATTGACATGAAATTGGAATCACAACTTTGTTGGATCATGTACAATATATTTGACCAAAAACATCTAAAAAGATTGAGCCTTTTAACACCAGGAACACAAAACTAGTGATGCATCACAGACATTGATCAGAACCAATCAACCAAAATTGTTTCATATTAACAATCCTACATAATTTCAGAGATGAACATCCATTATGTGCTGAAGTAAAATGTATAGCAATTAAATGAAACTTGCATTCATGCCATACACATGGAGACCAAAGGACACGTTGTTTACCTCATAGACATTCCCTCAAACACCTTATGTGCTATCAATGTCGACTTCGACTCCGATGTTGAAGGAGGTGGTGTGTGCTGTCGTGGCCGGCAACCTCTTCACCTTGGTGGCCGTCTAGCACAGACAGGTAGGGGAGCCATGTGTACGTTGGTGTTGTATGCTGCCGCCACCGATGCTGGGGAGCGCAGCGTCGTGGGAGATCCACCGGCTCGTGAGGAGAGAGGGGAGAGGCGGAGAAGGTGCCACCTCCTTGCCTAAGCCCTCGGCCTTGTTGAGTGCGTCCTTCCCTCCAACCCGGCCTCCGCCTCCGCCTGTGCTGTGATGTGATTGTTTTTTATGATTCGTTTTTTGGAAAGAAGAAATCAGGAGAGGTTTTTTGTAAACGAGAAATTAGGAGGAGAGGGCATGCGGGGGCGGAGCCATTGCATGCAGGCATGCGCGGGGTGCGACGGCGCCGTGTGGGCTGGTGAAGGAGCGTCGAAGCGCGTTGAAGCCTCAAATCATCCGTGTCCCTAGGATTCGGGTGAAGCCTTCTCAGATTAGATTTGAATCATTGGTTTTCCACGTTAGTGTTTTTCTAGGTGCACAATCTAGTGTGGATAGAGTAAATGTCATCTCTGTGGGGGACAATTTTGTGGGTGAACTAAGCGTAATTTTCATTGGTCCCTTATAGTAGAGATAAGTTCATTAAGTCTTACAATCATCCAGAAAGAAAAGGAAAAGAGTACAAGCCCACAGGCCATCATTACACATTCTCATCATCAAGATACAAGTTCTCAAATGACTCCACCAGCTCCGCATTCTCCATGGTATGTTGAGTCTTTGTATTTGCTTGCTCCCAGTCCTTCACCAATGACAGCATCTCCACCATATCTGAAGTTAGACGCCGTCGTCATTCCTCGATGATCCTGCCAGTTAGACTAAATGCAGATTCTGAAGATATAGTAGAAATAGGCACAGTCAAAACATCTCTAGCTAAGACGGAAAGAACAGGATATGACAGTTTGTGCTCATGCCACCAGTTGAGGATACTGAAGTCGCCGTCATTTTGGATCACTGGGTCGCTGTCAAGGTATGCAGCCAACATGTACACCAGCTAGACTGGCACCAACACCAATTCCACCACCTGCATTGGCACCAAAAATTTTCCCCCAAGCAGTCTTCCTCTTACCTAAAGCAAGGCCTGGAATTGTGGCCCTTTGCAATCTCACAACACCAAACTTGTTGTCATACTTAGCAAAAGTATCAGATAGGTTAGCCCTAACAGTGGTTAAATATTAAGAATAGTATTCCCCAGTTAGGTTAGCCATAAGTTGGAGGACATTGATGAACCCTCTTATCTTGGCTCTAGGATCCAAGATAAAAGCAAAGGAATAAAGCATTGGAATTGTAGACCAGTAGTTCTCAAACTTTATTTTCATTGGAGCAACAACATTTCTTAGGTCCCTGTCTCTTTCATAAGTTTTTAAATATCCAGCAATCTCAAGAACACGATGCATAATTAGTGGAGATGTTGGATAATAAACACCAAACAGTACAACAGTAGAATCATAAAACTGTTCAAGGAATAGGAGAAGTTTTTCAGCAACTTTCCAGTCATTATCTGTCAACAATGGGTGGCCATCAACAAAGGGATGGTTTGCAGTGATCCACACTGAAAAAGGGGCCTTGTGACCTATTAGATGCTTTAGCATCAGATAGGTTGCATTCCATCTAACATTCATGTCCAACACAAACTTACGAGAGTGGACACCTTTAACAACACAGAAATTTTTGTATGATGCAACGCGCAGATTAGAGGAATTCATAAATGAAATTGCAGTTCTAAAAGCATGTAGCATGGGCTTGAAGACTTTAAGTCCAGCTTTAACAATTAAGTTAATGATATGACAAACACAACGCTGATGCCAAAACAGTTCACCAACATAACCAGACAATGCAGGAGAAAGAATCTCCATTGATTTAGTGTTTGCAGAAGCATTGTCTAATGTAATAGAGAAAACCTTATCAGTTAAGCCATGCATATTCATCAATACAAGTAAGCACACGTTCAGCAATGTTCTCATGATTGTGTGAACAATCAATCAACCTTAGACCCAAAGTCCTCTTCTCTAATTGCCACTCAGAGTTAACATAGTGAGCAACAATACTTAAGTAGTCTTTTTTAGCATTACCAGATGTCAAAGCAACAGAACTAACAGACTTCAAAGATTCAAGCAGTTTGCTACAACGTTCTTGCTAGTACATAACAAAGTCTCTAGTGGTGGTTTGCAGAGAGATTGGAACAAACCTAGGGTTATGAGCAAGTTTAATGTACTCCTCAAAAGCAGCAGATTCACCAAAACAAACTCAAAGATCCTCTCTAGCAAGCAACCTACACAACTGTGTTCTAGCAACCTCAGGGTTGTATTCCCAGTGATGGACAGAACCATCAGGATTAAACCTAAGTAGGGACTGAGACATGGAATTAGTGCAAGTTACTCTCGGTTTGCATGATTTGATATGCCTAAGTAAATGACCAGTACCAGCACTAGAATGAGCAGACAAAGTTTTTTTGCAGTAATTGCACTTAGCATTGACTCTAATTTGCTCACCATTGCATAGCTCAAACAACTCCTCAAAATCCTCCCATACCTCAGACATGTTCCGTTTGTTGCTGACGCTAGAGCTGGACGACGCTGGCTCAGGAGCAACGCCAGGAGCAGTGTCAGGAGCAGGCGCCGGTGGCTCAACCTCGATAGGAGTGGATGCAGTGCCGAATAGCTCCTTGCACCCGTCCTCTAGGTCGGACTCGTCGTCACCTCGAAGCCCCATCATCCTCAACTCGTAGTTGGTGGAGGTGGATCGTTAGCCTCGGCCATCACGGGCACTTTGGTCCCTCAACAACGGCTACCGCAGCTCAGCAAGGAGCCTACGAACTGCAAAACCAACCAAAAACACAGATCTACGAAGTTAGAATACCGAAGTTAGGGTTAGGGTTTAATGTTAGGTGAGGCTTACCTGCGCAATTGGAGCACTGAAGTTGCCGTTGAAGGCTGAGGTCCACAGATCTACAAGAAGAGGATGGAGAGCAGTGACTGGAGACGAAGACGAAGACACAGGAAGGAGGAGGGATGTGTGGAGGAGACAACCGAGAAGAGGAAGGATCCGGCAAGGACCAAGGAGGCGACCTCAAATGAACCAAGGCAAGCTCGCCATCGACCGGCGATGGTTGGAGGTGAGTGGCGGTGGCGCTCCCTTTCTTCGCTCGGGCGCTCTGAAGCAGCTAGGGTTAGGTTAGGCAAGAGAGCGAGGTGGCGCGGTAGCGGATGTGGGATGGAGAGAGCCAGGGGGCACGATTATATACTCTAGCTCCCCAACAGGCGGATGCGGGAGAGCGTCCCAGCCTCGGCCTGCGGGGACTGCGGGCCTTTGTCGGGCCAAGTGCGGACCTACCGTTGTAGCGGGCCATGCCGGCCCGACACGCCGTGCCGAGGGGAAGGCCCATGCATGGCCCCATGGTCGGGCCAGGCTAGCCCAGGCCCACTAGCCACCGGGCCGTGCCATGCCTAGGACGGGCCGAAACAGCGGGCTGATGGGTCTCGGGCCAAATGGAAATCTATACAGGTGTGCATCGAATTAGATAACGATAAAAGATGGGAAAGAAGCGAATTTGTGCAGGAAGAGTGGCACACTTTTTCCCTTCTTGCGCACAATGCTGACGGATCCTCATGGCTCGCATGGAGACGATGCCGGTACAATGCACGTTCAGTCGGGCGACTAGACATTGGAGCACGCGCCATGGTCGTCGTCTCTCGAGACGATGAGCTTGCCATCTCTTGCTGTTCACGGGTCGATTTCTGCAAAAGTTGCGTCATGGAGAGACAGCAGATAGAGCCGTATTGTACGTGCCCTAATCAGAACTTGATTTGCAAACTGCCCTAATCAGAACTTGATTTGCAGTACTCAAACTACAGAATTTCAGATTATGTAATGCTACGCATATGCTATGGTTGTGCCTCAGAAGACAAAAAATCAGAACTTGCAACCACCCTTGCGTGGTGGTTCGCGTGGGAGAACAACACCACATCCCTAGATGAAAACTTGGATGTCAGATTATGGACTTTGGAACACACACAGCATAAAGATCTACGCGATATATGTGTGATAAATAAAGATCATAAAACATGCTTTATGTAATTAGATTTGTAGATTTCTTAATACGTAGATAAAAATTTGTTACCCCGTGCACGGACATATATCTATAAGAGAAAAAAAAAAACTAGGGATCATCGTCGCACCACATCCTCGTCCGGAGCGAGGTCGTGCGAGGAGGCACGGACCTGTACTCCGCCTCCGTCGCCGCCGAACCCGAGATAAGGTCGTGCCGAGGACCGATGACGCACCCCTCCATCGCTGGCTGCACTGCACCTGACATGTGCTTGACTGCTCCTTGCCGAGGTCGACTGCCTGACGGTGCTCATGTCCCGTTTTATTGCTTGGAAGATTTCTCTGTTCGTTGTCTTTCACTTTTTCAGCAAATCAAAAGTAGCCAAGTCACATGTGACAAAAAAAAAGATAAAACAAAAATACCACATATATACATCACATAACAGCTCCAGGAAGATTTTTATGCTTGCTATCTTCCACTTTTCAGGAAATTAAAATCTGCAATGACAAAAAGAAAATAAAAAATGACAGCACATGTACAGCACATGAACAACTTAAAACAGAAAACCAAAATCTGGAAGGACAAAAAAGATGACAACACATGCACAGCACGAACAGCTTACAAATATAAAATCTGTTCGCTTGACTTATAATCCGTACTTTTTCAGTCAATGAACAGTGTTTTTCTCTCACAATAAATCAGCGAATAGTACTTTCAGTCATGGTTTTTCAGCCAAGCGAACATGACGTAAATCTGGAATGATAAAAAAATAAAAAAATGACAGCACATGTACAGCAAATGGACAACGAAACATCAAAGAGAAAGAGACGAGAGGCTCGGCTACGCACAACGCCCTTGTTTAGTTCCTAAAATATTTTGCAAAATGTAACTGTAGCGCTACTGTAGCATTTCGTTGTTATTTGACAATTATTGTCCGAAATTAGGCTTAAAAGATTCGTCTCGTGACTTACAACTAAACTGTGTAATTAGTTTTATTTTTTATCTATATTTAATGCTTCATGTATATGTCTAAAGATTCGATGCAACAGAAATATATAATATTTTGCAAAATATTTTGGGAACTAAACACGGGTTCGGTCAGTCTCGCTGTGACTATGACGACCACCGTCGGAGTCCGGAGAGGATAGGGACAGGTGCCAGTGTCAACCCCGGCCGTTCGTGATAACTGGAACAGTGCCGGATTCCGCCCAACCCACCAACGACAACGGCAGGCAGTACAAGTGGAGATTAGAAGAAGCACAGAATCGATCATCAATAATGACGGTGGTGGTGTGACGATGGCCGGCCACCAGCAGCATGTTGGAACTAGTACGGCGGCGTTCCATGGATTTGGCGAAATGCTGCCGGAGACAGCTCCGCCGCTGCTGCAACTCCGTCGGCGCCGACAGCTCCGCTGCAGCCAACACTGCTGCTGATAGCACCGCCACTCAGCAACCGCCGCCGCCGTCGACACCTCTGGAATACGAAATCCGAACTGAACCAGCGGGAGACCTAAGTGGGCCGAAAGAACAGAAGGAATAGGCCCATTGTTATTTAAGTAAGCCTGTACACAAAAAACATGAATCTTAATAAAGATTTGAACCATACAAAAGTGAAAGAAAACAACATAAGAAATCTGCTGGCAGATATTTAGAAATTCTGTTTTATTTTTTATATCTTTTAGCACAATGTCCCGTTTTATTACTCGTTGAACATCTACTGATGATTGGGCCATATTTTATGAACGTGAATCCAAAGTATTTTTATTCTTCAGCAACGCTTGACGGGCTGGGCTATAGCTACAGTGGCCAAAAGCGTTGCGTCTTCAGGGCGGGCTCAAAAAGGAGACTCCGGCATCAAGAAACAATAGACCAGGATGGCCGTGGTAGCCATACTTGTCCCGCCTCGATTAAATGCGCGGTTCCCTTGTCAAAAGAGACGAGAGCCCCATAGGGGGCATGTCAAACGACACATGCAACGCACGAGGGAGCGGGAGCACTTCCTTAGGCCGATCTTAATGGGATTTCATCAGAGTTTTATGGGTATTAAATATGTTGATGTGGCACCGTATTAATGAAGGGAAAGATGATAAGAGTTTTATGGGAGCAGAGATAGTTTCATAGGGATAAAACTCTTCTACACTATTTCCAAAATATAGATGTGTTAAAAATTGGATATGAACCTCCGTTGAGACTGGTCTTAGAGGGCGGGATTCATCGGGTCCAAATGTTCGGACCCGACCCTCCGCCGAACAGACTTTCCCGACCCTCCGCCGAACAGACTTTCCCGCACGCGGGAACGAAACGACGGCACGTCGGAACAAGGCCGTGGGAATCAACGACCGGGAGCGACCCAGGTAGGTTACGTGGGCTTCTTTTTATTTTTTTTTAATATTCTTCTTATTTCTTTATTTTCTTTTCTTTTCTTTTCTTTTTTTTCTTTCTCTTTTCTTCTTTTCGTGCTTCATTTTTTATTTCTTTTTTGTTTTATGTGATTTTTTATTATTCTTTTCATTTTTTATATTTTGTATGTTTTTTAATTTCTTTTTTCTTTTCTTTTCTTTCCTTTCCTTTTCTTATTATGTTTTTATTTCCTTTCTTCAATTTATCTTTTATTTTTTGTTTCATGTTACTTTTCATTATTATTTTTATTTTCTATTTTTTATGTTCCCCACACGTATGTTTCTTTTGTTCTGCCTATTTTCTTCTTAGTTTTTCTTTTTTATTTGTTATATTTCTTTTTTCCTTTTCCTTTTCCTTTTTCTTATTGTCTATTCTGTGTTATTTTACCTTAATTATTTATTTTATTTTTTCATGTACATATTTATTTCTTATTTTCCTATATTTTTATCATTTGTTATTCATGTTTTATGTGTGTTTTCTCTACTTTGCTATTCTTTTTATTTTTTATATTATAATTTTTTACTATGATTAATTATTTTGTTTGCTTTATTTTACTTTATTTTTATATTTTACTTTTATTTTGTATTTCTTTCTTTTCTCTTTTCTCTTTTCTCTTTTCTCTTTTCTCTTTTTTCTTTTCTCTTTATGTTTTTTATACATTTTTTCTATTTTTACCTAGTTAATTACTTTTTCATGTTTAATTTTTTATTTTCTATATTCCATGAGATGTTATGTTCATACAATATAGATGTAATGTTCTTTGATGTATTTTATGATGTTCGCGAGGAATATAATGTCATGTTCTATTATTTTTTTTAATGTTCACGTAGTATACATGTGATGTTCTACGATTTTTTGTGATGTTCACGTGTTATATATATGATGTTCTATGATTTTTTTATATTCATGTGGTATACATTTGATGTCATATGATGCTTTTTATGATGTTCGGTAGTATACATACGATGTTCTCGTAGTATACATATAGTGTTCTATGATGTTTTTTTACGTTCTCATAGCATACAGTGATGTTCTATGATGGTTTTTGTTATGTTCACGCAAATGCATGTGTTGTTCTATGATTTTTTTTGTTTACGTGGTATACAGGTGATGTTCTATTGATGTTTTTTTAATATTCGCGTAGTATACATGTGATGTTCTCGTGTTTTTTTATGTTCACGCATTGTACATGTGATGTTATATGGTGTATTTAGTAATGTTCATGTAATATATATATATGTGATGTTCAATAATGTTTTTAGTGATTTTTTATGATATATTTAGTGATGTTCACTTAGTATACATATGATATTCTATAATGTATTTTAGGATGTCTGAAAAGTATCCATGTGATGTTTTTTTAATTTTTCTCTATTACGTGTTTTTATTTTTTTTCCTTAGGCTTTGCTCTAGATTTTATTATTTTATTTATGTTATGTATTTATTTATTTTTATGTATATTATAATACCAGTTTCATGAATCTAAAACTAGCATACTGTTCTTCTAAACCGAGAATATTTTCTTACGAAGACGGAACATTGTTCTCTGAATCTTGAACATCGTCTCTGCTTAATACAAATATGTTCTATCTTAATAAGATAAATGTTCTTATTAAAATTTTATCTTAATATATTCACGTGGGATCTTGTTTTCAAAGATTTATTATAAAAAAAACCCGACGGTGTAATTAGAATTAAATTTGAATATTTGATTTAACAGATATTACTTTTATTAGTACGTTGAAAGTTATGTGCATGCGTGAGCCGGAGCTGATTGGTGAGGTGGGCCATGCTTCGGCGCCAGCATGCGCCCAGGCCAGCATCCACCTGCGCACGGGAAATTTTGCGCGCTCTTCCACCGGCACGGTACCGCCCAGGCCACCTGCACGCGGGAAATTTTGACACCCTTTCGCCGGTGCGGGGAACCATTCGATTGGGCGGACTCTAGCAGCCCCCCTTAGGGGGTGCCTCGTGTCGCAGTGGCATGGTGTGCGCGGTATGCTGCACGGAGCTATAACAAACCTCTTTAAGGTTCAGTGTGCCATTGCTAAGTTCAAAACAAGCATATGATATATGTGCTTAGCAATATTTTTTTCTCTTCTCGATTTCAAAATCATATATGAGTGTGCCATTACTAATTTGAGCAAGCATGTGACATATGTGCTTTAACAATAATTTTTTTCTCTTTTCGATTTTGAAACCATATACTACAAGGTGATATCACCAGTGACTTTCCAATTAAAATAGGACTGCATCAGGGGTCAGCTTTAAGCCCTTATTTATTTGTTTTGGTGATGGATGAGGTCACAAGGGACATACAAGGTGATATCCCTTGGTGTATGCTCTTTGCTGATGATGTGGTGCTAGTTGACGACAGTAGAGCAGGGCTTAATAGGAAGTTAGAACTATGGAGGCACACGTTAGAGTCGAAATGATTCAGACTTAGTAGAACTAAGACCGAGTACATGAGGTGTGATTTCAGCGCGACTAGGCATGAGGAGGGAGACGTTAGCCTCGATGGGAAAGTGGTGGCCAAGAAGGATACTTTTCGGTATTTAGGGTCGATGCTACAAAAGGATGGAGACATTGATGAAGATGTTAGGCATAGAATTTCAGCCGGCTGGTTGAAATGGCGTGAAGCTTTTGGCGTCCTCTGTGACAAAAGGGTGCCTCAGAAGCTGAAAGGTAAGTTCTATAGGACGGCGATTCGTCCGGCGATGTTATACGGTGCTGAGTGTTGGCCTACAAAAAGGCGACATGTCCAGCAATTGAGTATAGTAGAGATGCGTATGTTGCGTTGGTGTTGTGGGCACACAAGGAGGGATAGAGTCCGGAACGACGATATTTGGGATAGGGTTGGGGTGGCACCAATTGAGGAGAAATTGATTCAACATCGGTTGAGATGGTTTGGACATGTCCAACGGAGGCCTCCTGAGGCGCCGGTGCGTAGTGGAGTTCTAAAGCGGGCCGATAATGTAAAGAGCGGTAGAGGTCGACCTAAACTAACTTGGGACGAGTCCGTTAAGAGAGATCTTAAGGAGTGGAATATCTCTAAGGATTTAGCTATGGATAGGAGCGCTTGGAGATTGACAATCAACATGCCTGAACCGTGATCTCTTTTTCTCTTGTGCCCTTTATGTCCCTTTATATGTCTCCCTGTTTCTCGTCTCTTTTGGGTTTTATTTCTAGTCTACCTCAACTTATTTGGGATAAAAGACTATGTTGTTGTTGTACAAAATTTATAAGCCCGTTTGCACAAGTTTCCATTCAGCAAGGAAGTTTAGGAGAGCACCCGTGTGGACTCCCGGCCGCGACATGTTTGGCTCTCATCGAGTAGGCATAGCCGCGCAATAATTGGTGAACTCTTGTTCCTCTAGCCGCATGATTCCTTCCTCCAGTTCCGCCAGCCTCAAAACTTGCATCGGCCACCGGGCTGCGTAGCCCCTCAACGAATATAAGGCTGTGTTTAGATCTAAAATTTGGATAGCCAAAATACACTGTAGCATTTCGTTTGTATTTGATAATAATTGTCTAATCATTGACTAATTAGGCTCAAAACGTTCGTCTCGTAAAGTACAACCAAACTGTGCAATTAGTTTTTAATTTTATTCACATTTAGTACTCCATATATGTATCGTAAGTTTGATGTGACGGAGAATCTTTTTTTGCATAGTGTACTTTTCGATGATCTAAACACACCCTAAGTCTGTCCCCTCCGCGATCTATCCATCTAGTCCTCCCCTTGTAATAAAAAATGTGTGGCATCCAATGATCTAGCGCGGCCGAGCACCTCGATGGTACCAAATAGAGCCGATGTTTCTACAGTAGTGAGACTTTTCCAAGTCTCGATCGATTAATAAAGTGCACCATGGTGGGCTAGCTATACAGGAAAAAAATGATGTGCATAGGATTTTCCCTAGATTTAACCCGGCCACTTTCTTGGGCAGTAGAGCTTAGTCTTTAGCCGTTGAAAAATCTGCATCATCAAGAAAAAAAAACGGGCACTAGCAGTAACCAAAGCAAAGAGAACCGGTTGATTATGTGGCGCCTGAATTCGATAGCTTTTTACGATTCCACCAAAGTATACTGTATACGCACGATCTAGCCACGCCATCATAAACTTGACGTACGTACGAACATCTGGCGGTGTTCCTCCAAAGTTTTTATATATATAGGAGTATAAATAAATAGTACTTACAAAATAGCTCCTGATCAGTCTAATATACAACTGATTTGATCAGACGAGTGTAAATTAATACGGCGGTCCTAGCGAGCGGACGTTCAGACACCCGCGCTTTCTGTTTTTTCTTTTGAGACCCGCACTTTCTGTTTCCCACATTGTTTCGTGCGCCCACGCGGAGCATGCGCCGCAGGAACGTCACCCACCTATGTCTGCAGTCCATTCCCACGCCGCCAGACCGCGCACGGGACCGCTAGCGCCCCCTCCGCTTCCCACAAGCATGCATGCAGGATCGTTTGAACCCACTCGGCAGCGCCCCAACAGCTACTGCAGCCGGCTACAGCAGGTGGGTCCTATTGCAACATATGCTACATCCTGATCTATTTTTACAACATCCAGATGAAACACTTGCAACATACGTCCGAAACAGCTAAACACTTGTAGCATACGTCCGAAACCCTTGCAAAACACTTGAAAACACTTGAAAGCTATTGCAAAACATTTGCAACATCCAGACAAAACACTTGCAACATATGTGTCAAACATATAAAACATCCAGATAATACTTGCAACATACGTCTGAAAAAACAGATGAAACATTTGGAAGAGATGTTTGCAACATACGTGTATAGCCATTAAAATATATTCAACATCCCGATCTACTTTTTTTTTACGACGAACATCCCGATCTACTTTTGTAACATTCACATAAAACACTTACAACATATCTCTGAAACACTTGAAACATACGCTTGCAACGTGCGCTTTTAGTCCCGGTTGGTGGTTTTAACTGGGATTGAAAGGCTACCTTTAGTCCCGGTTTGAACCACAGACCGGAACTAAATGTCCCTGCTACACAAGTCTGCTGCACTATCCGTTTGACAGGGGATTCTAGTCCCGGTTGGTGGTTCCAACCAGAACTAATTCTTTTACTGGTCCCGGGTCCAACCCCAACCGTGACTAAACGTAAAAAACCGAAAGTCTGTTCTTTATCAGTGTCAGTCCTTCGAAGATGCTCATAGAGGTAGGATTTGCGTACGTGTGTTTGTATGAGTGAGTTTGTGTATGTGTTTGGGCATCTACGTTATACCGTGGAATTCTAAAAAAAATTAGTGCCGATGTCTCCACAACACTGAGACTTTTTCAAGTCTCGATCGATAATTAATAAAGTGCACCATGGTGGGCTAGCTATATAGAAAAATGATGTGCATAGGACTTTTCCTAGATTTAACCCGGCCACTTTCTTGGGCAGCAAGAAAGAAAAGCCTCTATCCTCCCTAGTATTAGCCGGTAGAGCTTAGTCTTTAGCCGTTGAAAAAGCTCCATCAAGAAAAAGATGGGCACCACACTAAACAAGCAAAGAACCGGTCGATAATATATCTCCAGAATTCGATGACTTTTACGTTTCCACCAAAATATACTGTATATACACGCACGATCTAGCCCCGCCATCATAAACTTGCCGTACGTACGTCTGGCGGAGTATAAATAAATAGTACTTACAAAATAGCTCCAGAACGGTCCAATATACAACTGATTCGATCAGACGAGTGAAAATTAATACGGCAGTCCTAACGCTCAAACGTCCGGACGCCCACGCTTTCTATTTCCCACATTATTTTGTGCACCCATGCGGAGCCAGCGCCGCCCACCCATATCAGCAGTCTGTCTCCACGTCTATGTTTCGCGCGTCCACGCGAGGCCCACGCCGTTAGACCGCGCACGGGGACCACTTGAGCCCCGTCTGCTTTCCACATGCATGCATGCGGGAACGTCTGCATCCGCTCGGCAGCGCCCCAACAATTGCTACAGGAGGCTGCAGCAGGTGGCTTCCATTGCAATTGCAACATATGCAACATCATGATCAATTTTTGCGACATGCAAATGAAACTTGCACCATACGTCCGAAATACTTGCAAAACACCTGAAAACATTATAGCAAAACACTTGCAACATCCAGACAAAACACTTACAATATATGTGTGAAACATATAAAACATCCAGATAATACTTGCAACATACGTCTAAAAAAACAGATGAAACATTTGGAAGAGATGTTTACAACATACGTGTATAGCCATTGCAATATATTGAACATCTCGATCTACTTTTGTAACATTCAAATAAAACACTTACAACATACTACTGAAACACTTAAAACATACGCTTACAACATGCGCTTTTAGCTGGACTATGGTAGTTTGACAAGGATTGGAAATTCTTGTTGAGTCCAAAATCTTTATTGAAAATTATGTAACATCTTTGATTACTCGCTTGTGTCATACTATCGTAGTGTCAGAATGTGAGCATATGTTTCTTCCATAACATTTTATGATGGTGAAATCAGATTATTAACTCTCAATTGTATCTTTCCGCCCGCTGCGCAGGAGAGGAAACAGAATATCTTGAACGAGCAATATGGATTGAACCTACCCAGAAGGCTGGAGTTTTGTATTGTCGAACTGTTACCAGATAAAGAGTACGTGCTGTGTATATGACAGTATTGATGCATTGGTGAGGTGTGTTGCCCGGTATTTATGGGTAGTACAGTACAGTTTCATACCGAGGAACATGTACAGCGTCATGTTTGAAATTGCTTGCTGGTCGAAACATTGAGTTTTATGGAAAGGATCATGTGCCCTGTACTGTCTAGTATTTTCCTCTGCATGCGCAGCGAAGGAGATCTCGAGCAGCGTATAGTCAATCACAATTGTACAGTTCCATTCGGCTTATGGATAGTGTGGAATATGTTGTTTAATTTGTTAATGACAACTCTCCAGAAGATCGAGTTGTTTCTGAACAATGGAGCCATACGAACGTGAATCCAATATTCTTTTTCTCATAAGCAGCGCGTGACGGGCTGGGCTATACCTACTACAGCGGCCCAAAGCTAGCGTTGCATCTTTTTGGGTTTGGGCGGTCATAGAAAGGAGACTTCCCGGGATAAATCAAAGAAACAATAGACCAGGATTAGATGGCCGCCGTACTTGTCCCGTCTCTATTAGTTACGTGCGCGGTTTCCTTGTCAAAAGAGACGACAGCCACACGGAAGGCGTGTCAAATGACACACGCAACACACGAGGAGCGGGAGTGCCCCTTAGGGGTGTCTCGTGTCGCGGTGGCACGGTGTGCGCGGTATGCTGCACGAAGCAATCATTACGTACAAATCTCTTTAAGGATAAAAATGAGTGTGTCATTGCTAAGTTGAGCAAGCACATGACATATGTGCTTAGCAATTTTTTTCCTCCCCTTGTTTTTTTCTGTTTTCGATTCAAACCCATGTACATAACATAATCTAAGGTCACTTTGCGCGAGTTTGCATTTAGCAAGGAAGTTTAGTAGAGCGCTATCTCCATATGGACTCCCGGTCCAGGCCGGCCTATTTCGCTCTGACTCTCATGATTTGGGCACAGTCGCACAATATTTGACTTCTCGGGAAGTGAGAACGAGTGTTCACACTCTTTATGGGATGGAGTGCACTTTTAGCTTTTGTCTCTATAAATTACACTACAGATATAGACACACATACATGCATATGCACTCACTTATATAAACCTATGCGCACACTCCCTATGTAACTATCAAACATAGATATAGATCAAGTCCCCGGATTAGCATCATGACAATCCGATTAAGCCCTGACTAATTCTCCTAATCAGTCAAAAGCTCAGAGGCTACAACCCTCGTGTATGCTCGCACGTACACTCTGGTCCATTGATGAAAGTTTTCGTGGGATCTGGGAGGCCCACTTCGGGAGAGGGCCCTAGCGTCCGAGGAATGACAAAGAAGCTAAATCTCTTTAAGGATAAAATGAGTGTATCATTGCTAAGTTGAGCAAGCACATGACATATGTGCTTAGCAATTTTTTTCCACCCCTCTTTTTTTCTCTTGTCGATTCAAACCCATGTACATAGCATAATCTAAGGCCATTTTGCGCGAGTTTGCTTTCAGCAAGGAAGTTTAGTAGAGTGCTATCTCCATATGGACTCCCAATCCAGGCCGGCCTGTTTCGCTCTGACTCTGATGATTGGGGCACAGTCGCACAATAATTGGTGAACTCTCTCGTTCCTCTAGCCGCCGCGTGATTCCTTCCTCCAATTCCGCCAGCCTCAACTTGCATGGGACGGCCGGCCCCTCAACAAATATATGGTTGTCCCCTCGGCAATCTATCCATCTAGTGCCCCTCGCAACGAAAAGTGTGCGGCATCTAATGATCCAAGCCTAGCTAGCACATCCACCCGGATGCGCTCGGGTAAATGCTCTTGCTTAACTCGTTAAGCTAGCTAGGTACTAGTTAGCTATGGGCTGTGTGTGATCTGTAAGAGATTTCCATACTAAAAAGGCGTTGCTTTCGTTCGTCCTGAGCTTTTTTTTTTATCTTGTCCATCTTAGTTTTCTACCTCCTCCGTTTCTTTGGAACAAAGACAGATTAATTAGATGATGAAACCAGCCCGAAACTGTGCATGGACTCCGAATCACGACCCTCCAACGAGATCGCCGATTGCAATGATGCCGGCCGCTGTAGGCTCGGCAATAATGCCTCGTGCCACGCCCCCACACGGTCGCACTTCCGCTTTTGCGCTACTGTATGTGGTGGAGAGTGCAGTGGGAGGACGTACGTACGCTCCTGTACGTCCGTCCGTCCGTGCTACCGTGATAGTAAGCTAGACACAGCTTCTGCTTGGTCATGTCGTACGGCACAGGATTCGTGCGCTTCCATTCCATCGGTCTAGTAGGTGCATGCTGCCCCACGGTGGCTGTTCAGGTGTCAACTGAATACCCTAGCTAGCTAGCTAGCACTAATTCCGTTGCCTTTTTCACGAGAAAATCTGGAGAGATATGCTAACCACGCCTGCTGCAAGTTTTTCTATTAAAGTCTTGTTTAGTTCGGAGTTGAAAAGTTTTTAAGGTGTCATATCGGATATGTTTATAGGATGTCGGAAGGGGTGTTCGGATATTAATAAAAAAACTAATTATATAATTCGTCTCGAAACCGCGAGACGAATCTTTTAAGCCTAATTAACGTCCCGTCATTAGCACATGTGTGTTACTGTAGCAATTATGACTAATCATGGACTAATTAGGCTTAATAAATTCGTCTCGCGGTTTTCATGCTAACTGTGCAATTAGTTTTTTTATCTACATTTAATGTTCCATGCATGTGTCCAAACATTCAATGTGATGGGGTGAAAAAGTTTTTGGTGGAAACTAAACAGGGCCTCCTGTTCATCTGGCTTATAATCCGTCTTTTTCAGCTTATTTTTTCAGTCGGAACAGTATTTTTCTCTCACAACAAATCAGCCAACAGTGTTTTCAGCCGCCTTATAATTCCAGCCGAACAGGGGTATAGTCAGATATTCAGTACGCCAAATATGCCTATGTACTATTACACTTTTAGTTTTTTTTTTCTGCAACCACCGCTATGACAAATAGGCATGTATGCTATTACACTTTTAGTTTTTTTTCCTACAAATCATAATACAAATGTAGACACTCAAATACATGCTTATGCACACTCACTTATGACTTCATGCGCGCTCATCCTATCTCTATGAGCACTAAGAGACTAAACCTGCAAATCTCAAGATTAACGAGGTCACTACATGGAGCTCATTACTAACATGTATTGACTACCACGTAAAGAATAGTGTCATCTAGTCCTAAAATAATTTTAGAAAAAATACAAACATCAATGTTAAATCAAGGATTTAAACCCGTATAAACAGGGGCGGATCTAGAATTTTTAGCCATTGATGTCACTAATGTATAACTGTACAGAACCTTTAAATTCTTTTGTTATAATACATTAATATTGTAGTGGTACTTGTACAAAGCCATTGATGTCACGGGACAGCAATACTTGTACTGTGGATCCGCCCCTGCGTATAAACATGTTCTATCATAACCAACTTGCATTATTCTTAGTAATTTTTATATTCTATTTGTTACATTACTTTTGCTCTCTTCTCGCCCCAAAAAGAAAAGAAAGAAAAAAAGATTTTGTTCTTTCGGGAGGTCCAGAACAAGGCTTTGTCCCCATTGCCCAGATCGACTCGTGTCGCAGCATTGAAGAGTGCGATATAGACTACTATTCACACAATGCAAACTATCACTCATAGTTGTTTTTTCTTTCATCATACCTCACATTTATTTCATCTTCCTCTTCTTTTTTTAGCATGCACCGCCTTCTCTCTCCAAGCATATTTACTGCAAGCCACTATGAAAAGCATAAATCATTTGTTTTTTTCTCCGATCCTACATAGCACTTGGGGCTACAAGCACTGTTCGCCTATACGGTCGTGTAGGCCGTTTACACGGCGTGTAAACGCTACTCAATGGGTAACCGTGTAGGCCGATTAGCCGTGTAAAGCCATGCAAAACCGTTTCGACCGTTTAAAAAGCCGTTTAAACGGCCGTGTATACCGACTTTTTGCTAAACGATGGGTGACCGACCATTCACCGTTTAACGTTTAGGCTAACATTGGCTACAAGTAAAAAAAAAAAGCTACAGAGAAAGAGAGGGAAAAAACAGATAATGAACGTCAGTTTCAGACACCCGCTCGGGCAACGGTGGAGGCGAGAACAGAAGTACAGAAGGAAGCAGGCTAGGCCACGCTCTGTCGCTCTCCATTTCTGTGAACTCGTGAAGGATTTCGGTTTGACGCCTCCGCGAGAGCGCTCCGGGGAACGACCGCGGCTGTGAGGCGTAGGGGCCTAGGCCCAGGGGAGAACCGCGGGCTAACAGGAACAACCGTGGGCTAGCAGGCCGACACGTCGCCTTAGGCCCAGCAGCGGGAGTAGGTTATTTTCGTCTGTTTCCGTTCCGCGAAGGTTTGTGTAGGTGATATAGTACCGTACTGTAGAAACATATTTCGTGCGCCATATTTAAAGATGTACTACTAATCTGCTATGCCTCCCAGGAGGCACAAGCTACCTAGATGTGTAGAAAAATGTATGTATGCACACATGTATGATGTATGTATGCATATAATACACATGAATGTATGTATGAGATATACCTAATAATAAAGAGGCAAAATTTTCGCCAAAATTTTTTTCCCACCTACAGGTAAGATGTAAGACTCCTTTCCCTCTATAATAACCATTCGATCCAAACATCGTGCTATATGAACCTTCCATCGCCCGTGATCTTACATGTAAGGTGTAAAACTCCTAGCGCGATATGTTAAGGACGATGGAGATCGAGTAAAAAGACGAACATGGAAAAAAAAACTAATTTTTCTTTCCTTTCCTTCCGAGAGTAGTGTTTGGGCGGTGGAAAACGGGAGGTTGACAGCAACAACTTTGGAAGCAAAGAGGAGGATTATTTAGTTGAGTCCAATTGCCATACGAGCTGAAAGCCAAATCGATTTCTGTTTACCGATGAAGTCTACAGGTGCACGAGATGGTGATTAATTAAGGAAGGAAGCACAGGTCGGGAATTGAAGATTGATAATGTGGCCTGGCCGCATGTTTGCATGGCCACGTTTGCAAAGCGTGCATTGGAGACCCGGACTCGGCTCAGTCAACGGAGATACATTCGTCTTGTAAAATTAGATTATATTTCCATCTTTATTTTAGACTCATACTTTTGATTTTCATTATAAAGATAAAGATAAATAGTACTATAATATTATGGGTTTTAAAAGTTTGATATTTACTTAATATAAACAAATATTTCTATCAAGTTGTTGGTTTTCATTAGAAATAAATTATTAATATGACATGAATTAGTCGATGATCTAACTAATCAAAATGTAAACTCAAATCTTGAGCGGTTTCATGTTCAATCTAATCAAAACAAATGTTTCTCCAACCTATCTGCATATACCAATGCAAATCTCTGAAATGTCTACGTATACCAGTACGACTTTCAACCAGGACTAACATGTGAAAATTGAAACACGACAACTAAATATTAAAGTTCCATATTTTTATGCATTCTTAAAAAAAAAGTCACGTAACTTGATATCTAAATCTACAAACACATGGATAATCAGTATAAAAACTAAAGTTATGATACTTTTACGGGTAAATATTTCATTCTTTACAATGGAAAAAAATATATCAATGTTGTATTTTAATTCAATGCATAATCCATAGGATATTGTTAATATTAACTTATATTATAGATATCATGATCATCATAAAATAAATAACTTATATTATAGATATCATGATCATCATAAAATAAATAACAGCTTTCAATTATATAAAAAGATAAATAGTAAATAGATATGTAATATTGTCATCCTTGTTTTTATTAACGAGCCTGTGCGTTTGTGATTGTTGCAGCAACCACTCACAACATCAAAAGTAACAACTATAGAAATTAAGTTATTGTGGCCGCTGCAGTTGTGCAAAAAGATAAAGCAAACAAGTTAAACGTTTGATAGTTTTTTTTCTCCCGTTGCAACGCATGGGCATGTTTGCTAGTATTAATATAGGGCGTGTTTGTGAGGGTGGTCGCGGCCAGCCCAGCCTGCCCGCTAGGCCTAGGCCAGGCTAGCCCAACCCCAACCGCTGCAAGTGGCCTTGTTTGCGTCTTTGAACGAAACGGGTCTGGGCCAAAGGAGATCGTGTTTGTGAACCAGCCAGCAGCCTGGCCAAACAACCAACTAACTAACTCCAACTGCCAAACCGAGATGGTGTTTGTGCACGAGCCCCAGAGCCAGTCCCATGGATAGGTTGTTGGAATGCGAGTATAGAACAGTAACAAAGAATGCAGACCATTACAAGAGTTTGTAATATGACATTGAGATTAAACTAAAGTACAGCCTCAGTTCATAAGTCTCATCATTGACTATGACATTGGAGCATCTAATGACATGATTAAAATAAATTACACCAGACATTTCCCATAGCCCGAACAACCAAAATAGTAATTAGTTCCTCACAAGGTCATAGTCCCAGTTCATGGCATTGTGAAAACATCACAAGCAACTAGATCAGATCAATAATCCATCAAAGGCAATTGTAACAGCGAGATAATACCAACCAAATGAGCACCAGCAAGACCAAAGACTGGACAACAACCACCACAAAAAGCACAGGCTTCGGCTTGCTGACAGCTTGTGTGGGAGGGTGAACCAGAATTTTCTCATCTTAACAACCCTTGAATTCAAGCAAAGATGCAATAGCTTCTTCTTGTGTTGGGAACCTTTTGTAGCAACTGCTTGGAAATCCATTTACTTGGGCATGACATGTAGCCTAGGTTGCATAGACCCCAGGTTGCTTGCCTCGGTAAACGACATACCATGCCATTGCACCCTTGAAAATCAGACAAATACAAGTAAGAGAGGTAGAAATAAGAAGTAGTACAATTAATGCACAAATGTAGTTGCCTCAGGTATTTGTACAGAATCTGGTGGCCTCATACATATATAATTTAGTGCTCATTGATATATATTTTTCATTGGTGGTTGCACTCTCAATGCAAAGAAGTAATATCACAAGCAACTATTTCAATAAAAAAACACATAGCATCCATGGAATCTGGTGGAACATCCACTGTTTGCCTTCAGCTTGGGTATCACCCAATTGTTGCTAAACTGTGGATGATTCCAGCATATGCGATGAATGACATGAGAAAAGAACAGCATAATCAAGCATAAACAAGGCAGCCACCTCCTTTTTATTTGTTTGTCATCACTGGCCACAATAGGTTCCCAAGTTTACAAATCATTTCCACATACACTCCCACAAGAATGCAAGAATTGTAATAGATGCATGAAGATAGAACTCGTCAACCAGCAAGTAATAGAGTTAGCAAAATAAGGGGTTCTGAAATAAGAGTAGCCAACAGAGGCTACTAATAGTGGCATACAATAACTTGTTCAGCCCAACATGCAAGGGCTCAAATGATGTCCATCTTTCCCCTAACTGTTACATATTGTTAGCCACCCTCCTAGGTAAACTAAACCAAAAGGTCAGGTGTCAGTAGAAGAACCAGTCGGCACAAAAGCTCTACAACACACAGCTCCTGGCTGTAGTCAAAAGAAGAGGAGAGTGGGTAAGAGGGGTGGAGGAACAATACATCTCAATAGTCAACCCCCTTCTAGACATGCAGACCATCATGTAGTGCACCTACATGAAGTAGTTCTTGGCTAGGAAGTTCCTAAGCCAAATGGTCCTATGTCCATCACTCATGTTCACAAAGCCCCTACCTTGGGCCTTGTTGTCCAGGAGGAAGGTGTAGGCAACCATCAGTGCCTCCTCAGAATAGCCATCCATCTCCATCACAGCCAGGTACAAGCTACCATCCACATGGGCAGGTCCAGTCTCCCTATGAGCATTAGCCACATTGTTGACTACATCAGACATGTTTGTCAACATAAGCATCTCTTCCTCACTTAAGTTCCCTCTCTTCTTCTTCCCACCCACAACTGTGGAGGGCATCGTTGTGGCCTTGCTACCCTCTGAAATTTCAATGTGTGTAGTGGTATAGGTCATGGGAGGCCTCTCAACCTTGGCAGCAACACTATCAGCCTGATTTTGCCATAGGGCTTCACCAGAGCCTAGTGCAAACCTGCATGTGGCCATATTTCCTTCAAATATAGCCTCCATCTCAGTGTAGAACCTAATAGGGTAGTTTAGGAACTCTGCATCTTTTGGATGGTCCTGAGCAAGTAATTGTAAACATAGAGCTATAGGAGTAATTGGAAAACAGCAAGGTAAGAAGACATAGGAATCAGATCATAAGTTCTACCTTGCAGTGCCCAAGGTAGTGGTCCTGCTCAAGCATGATAGCAATGGTGTCACTATGACATAAAGCCCCTAAGGTCCTTCAGCTTAGCCACCCTAGACCACTTATGCCTCTATTTCCTCAGGTGGTTATACACCTGAGTTGGGCTCACTGCCTCACCACAGTATTCCTGAAGGGTTTTGGCCACATAGTTGACATCCCTGTTTTTAAAGACCTTGTCAGGCCTACTACCATTACTAACAAGTTGAGCCATCCTCCTAAGAACAAAGCTAGAAGTGCTATTGTTCCACCTCATAGCCCTAGCACCCCCAGGAGCAGCAGGGACAGCATCAAATGCTGCTGGAGCAGCACCAGCAGCAGGAGCAGCATTTGTGCTGCCCCAGCACCAGCACCTCCTACAACAGCAGCAGGGATAGCACCAACAGTAGGAGCAGCATTTTGTGCTGTCCCAGCACCAGCACCTCCTACAACAACAACAACAGAGCAACCCCTTATCATCTCATCCAGCACATCAGCAGCTCCCAAAGCCACCCTCAACACCAACCACATCAACAGGGAGTAAGGCATCCTAGCAGTGGTTTCCATGTACATGTCAGGTTAAAAACAAAATAACATTGCCAGGATAGTGGAAACAAACACAAGTGTAAGAGGATCATCAAATAAACATGAAGGATAATAACATCTTGGTCTCAGCCATGTGGAAACAAACACAACTCAGGTTAAAAACAAATCAGCATTCCATAGATGGGAATGAAAATACAGTTGGTCTCAGCCATGTCCAGCAAATTATTACATGTTCATCATAGAAGCATGAGTTCCATAGCAGGGTAAACAAGAAGAACTGAATGAAATAGATCAAGCACCATCAGACCCTAGAGGTTCCCCTCCCTTCCCACATAGCATTGCAGATTACATCCATCTTTTCAGCCATGACAATGGAATCTTGTTCCTGGCTAACACTATCTAGTGGGTCAGGTAACCTGCCAGTGAAACCTTCCTCAACAGGAACATGTTCATCAATGCCAAAGCTTATGATCCAGTTGTGTAGGATGACACATGCCAACACAAGCTTCACTTGTGTCTTATACTTGTGAAAGGGCTTGTTGTCCAGGATGCGAAACCAGTTCTTCAGTGCACCTCTAGCCCTCTCAACAGTGACCCTAAGTGATGAGTGCCTGAGGTTGAAAAGCTCCCTAGCATTGGTGGGTTGATTTCTGCTCCCAAACTCACTCAAATTGTACCTGACCCCCTGTAGGGGGTAGAAAGCCATTGCGGCATGCATACCCAGCATCCACCAAGTAAAATTTACCTACAATGGGACATCTACTGTGAGGCAATGTGACTTAGGTCAACAATTTCATGGATTTGGTAGTGCAATTACCTTGTGGCACAGTGAACCCATCCTCCCTCTCAATGGCATTAGCTAGAATAAGTGCATCATGGGCAGACGCTTCCCAGCCAGCTAGGACATAAGTGAACTTGAGATCAAAGTCCACAGCAACCATAACATTTTGTGTGGGATCCTTTTTCCTACCCCTAAAAGCTTGCTGCATGTGCCTAGGAACCCTTGCCAGCACATGGGTACCATCAATGGCACCAATACAGTCCTAAAAACCATACATGTGAGATATAGGAACAAGTGAGTATGGACAACTAATGAACCCAAGGTAAACAATTACCTTTAAGTATGGATTCTATCAATGGATTCTAAGGACCTTTGGGTGAGTGCCACAGCTAGGTGCCTTGATGATTTCATTCCTAAGCCCACCAACAGCATACAGGACCTGATGAAAGTGCTTGTGTACTATTTGAATGGATCTCCTAAAGGGATGGTGCACAACTCTAAACCTTTGGTTGTGGCCAACTACATGGAGGAACATGGTAACTTGCTCCTCTACTGACACCCCCTCCCTATCAGTCACCAGCTATCTCTCTCTAAAAATTGTGCACAAAGCAAAAAAAGGGCTCTCCTCATCCTAAGCATGGAAATGCACTCTACATCAGTGGAGTGGTAAATCATGCTCAATGTCCTCTGTCTGTGCTGCTCATTTTCTTCCCTAATAACAGGGGCTAGAGGGTCAGGCTCTGTTTCTGGTTTTGGCATTTTTCTTTTAAGCCTAGTAGTAACAAAAGACACCATCACTACTGTCAAGGCAGCAGCCTGCCTACGCATCATCTCATGGCTCAAAGAGGGATCCATCTACATGCATATAAAATAGAAACAAAAATTTAGCTCAACATACCCTGCTTGGCCTCAACATGCTTGCACATTGAATCATTTATGAAAAAGAGCACGGCTGCATCATCAAGATGATGCCTCCTGGTGCACACAAAGGACAACATCATCGACCATTTCATGAAAATAACCAAGCTAACCACATGAAAATCCTAATCACAGCAGGTAAACCGAGCATTAGAAAATACGTAGCACATCCCACATCAACCTAAACAGAGTACAACATATCATAAACACCATGTCTTGTAGCAAACCTTAACAGATTCACCAACCAAGAAAAATGAAACATTGCAGTACGATTTCACCTTAGGCTCGGGGTCGTAGTAATGGAGAGGAAGAAGATCTAGAGGTAGGGAAGTAGATCGGACCGGAGACGAGGCACGACAGGGCGGAGAGGAAGAAGAAGTCCAACACCTCGGAGTCCCAGCACCAGCCGGAGCAGCGCCGCATCGAGGAACTAACGATGGGGAACGGAGACAAGCCCGCCAGAGGTCACCGCCGCCGCTGCGCACAACCGCTCACCACCGCCGGTCTCTCACGAGGGAGGAGTAAGGGGAATGAGCTCTGAGAGGAAGGAGGAGAGGCAGCGGCACTGGCACCTCTTAAAGGTGACATATTTTGCCGGTGTGGAACGCGCACACGGAGGTTTCACCATCCCGCGTGAGCCCGCGCTAGCCACCCGCAGCCCTGCCAATCGCCCCCAAATTTGCCCGCCGAGCGCCACGAGCAGCCAAGCTCCAAAACAACGAACCCTAGCGGCGTTTCCCCGGGGCCAGGCGGAGAGGCCGTTTTTGGCTCCGCGAGGCCAGGCTCCAGCGCAGGCCAAGGTGGCAAACAAGCTGCCTTGCAGCCCAACGGCACAGCCGGGCTGCTGGGCCGCCCCCGCAAACACGCCCATAAAGTCTCTCAATGATATATCGATGGACGCAAATAGTGCAAACGTCTCCACAATATTGAGAACTTTTCAAGTCTTGATCGATTAATAATGTGCAACATGGCGGCGGCCTAGCTATATAGAAAATGATGGGCACACAATTTTCCCTAGATTTAACCAACTTTCTTGAGCTGAAAGAAAGAAGCCTTGCGATCCTCCTAGTATTGACGGCCTAGGATACCTACAGCGGCCCAAAGCGTCGCATCTCTGGGGCGGGGCAGTCAGGCACAGAAAGGAGACTCTGGCGCCAATCAAGAAACAATAGGCCAGAGGCTCTCGACGCCGCTTCTCCTCCTCTCGTTCCCCTTGCTACAGTTCAGAAGGGTCGCGCGATTTCGCTCCTGGCGTCGATCTCGCCAGCTCCTCGCGTCCGGCGATCATTCCGGTGACGGAGGTGGAGAGGAGCTGCGGGATAGATGGCCGGTGTACATACCCTTGTCCTTGTTGACGGCGGCGCGAAGATTAGTAGGTCCAGGCAGTGCGCGCAGGGTGGAGGTTGCACTGTGTCCATGGAATAAACTTCTCCAGCTCCTTCTCCGCCTTGCTGGTGCGTGCTCCGGTGCCAGCGAAGAGCTACAGAGGTGTGAGCTCGTCGTCAGGTTCTGTTCTCGTCCCTCCCTCATCTCCGTCAGCATTTGCACTGGTGATGCTGGCTTCTCTGGGAGCCTTGGGAGGTATGTCTACCAACGTGCTGAGAAATCGGGTTACCTTTTGTTTTCCACCTATTCTGGTGGTTTAGTTCCCCTTTGGGTTGTGCCGTCGTCTGATGAGCTGGGGTTGCTGGCGATTCTTGAGGCGCCAGATTCCTCGTCTCCCGGCGATGCGATGGCCAGTGGCCATCTTGTTCAGCCAGGGCGTTCAGCGATTATAGAGCATGTCGATGTGTTCGGTGTGCTGCTCTTGATGGCAACGAAAAATTGTGATGTTTCTTCGTCGAGATGGAAGTCGGCTTCAAGTTGCAAATACAGTGTGTCTCCTCTTCATCCTTTGGTGCGACGGGAGTGCGTCGTGTGGCTGCTCCGACCGCTGGTGAGGATCTTGCAAGGACTAAGCTGTAATTTTTCTTTCCTTCAAGTGTGTCTTTGTAAGAACTGGAATGTAAACATTAAGATTTATATTTGAAATATAAATCCGGTTTCAAAAAAAGAAAAGAAACAATAGGCCAGGATGGCCGCAGTACTAGTCCTGCCTCGGTTAGTTAAGTGTGTCAAATGACACACGCAACGCACAAGGAGCAGGAGCGCCTATGTCTCGTGTCACGGTGGCACGGTGTGCACGGAACAATTACAACCCTCTTTTAAGCATATAAATATCATATAGGTGCTTAGCAAAAAAAAATTCCTACCCTTATTTTTTTCTCTTGTCGAAACCATGTACACAATTTGAGTCCCTTTTGCGCGAGTTTGCATTCAGCAAGGAAGTTAGGAGAACTATCTCCATATATATGCACTCCCGGTGCTTAGCAAATTTTTTTACTCCCCTCATTTTTTTCTCTTGTCGAAACCATGTACACAATTTGAGTCCCTTTTGCGCGAGTTTGCATTCAGCAAGGAAGTTAGGAGAGCTACCGCCATATATATATGCACTCCTGGCCGCGGCTGAGCAAGCATGTGACATACGTGCTTAGCAATTTTTTTCCTCTCTTTCTTTTTTCTCTTTTCGAAACCATGTACACAAATTCAAGTCCCTTTTACACGAGTTTGCTAGGCAGGTAGTTCGTCCTAAGCTTTTTTTTTTGTCTTCTCCATCTATATTTTTCTGATACATCCATTTGTTTGGAACAACAGATTAATTAGACTATGAAACCATCCTAAAATTGTGCATGGACTCCGAATCATGACCTTAGCTCCAACAAGATCACGATTACAATGATGCTGGCGGCCCGCGTCGGCGCGGGCTCGGCAATAATGCCTCGTGCGCGCCACGCGCCCACACCACACTTGTGCATTGCGGTAGTGGAGGAGGAAAGTGTAGTGGGAGGACGGATCGTATGATCGTGTACGTCCGTCCGTCCGTGCTACCGTGATATTAAGGCCTTGTTTAGTTTTTGGGTGTAAAGTTTTTTTTTGTCACATCGGGTGTCACATAGGGGTGTCACATGGGGTGTACGGATACTAATAAAAAACAAATTACAGAATCCGTCTGTAAACCGCGAGACGAATTTATTAAGCCTAATTAATCTGTCATTAGCACATGTGTGTTCTAGCAATTAGTATCTAATCATAGACTAATTAGACTTAAAAGATTCGTCTCGCAATTTACATACAATTTGTGTAATTAGTTTTTTTATTTTATATTTAATACTTCATGCATATGTCCAAATATCTGATGTGATAGGGTGTAAAGTTTTTGGGAACCTAAACAAGGCCCAGGAGCTTCTGGATCACAGCTTCACTCTGTGCTTGGTCATGTCGTACGGCACAGGATTCGTGTGCTTCCATTCTGCCCCCACACGGTGGCTGTTCAGGTGTCAACTGAATACCCTAGCTAGCAAGCGCTAATCCCGTTGCCTTTTTCATAGGCAAATCTGGAGAGATATGCTAACCAGCTTGCTGCGAACGGGTTAATTTTAGATGCATCGAGCCGATTCATGAACATTCAGACACCCGTCATGTTCCGTTTGGCTGAAAAGCCATGGCTGAAAGTATTGTTCGCTGATTTATTGTGAGAGAAAAACACTGTTAGTAGGATAATATTAGTTCGATCGTTTACCAGCGCTACCACTGTGAACTTACGCTGTAAGTTCTTTCTTCCATCTTTTTTTTTTGAGAACACGACTTTACATGTATTTCATCAAGGAGTCTTCTTCCATCTCTTATCAGACCTAATATACATCGTGAGATATTGACTATGCCAGATGTGCACACTATATTCTATTTGTTACATTTGTTAGTAAAATACAAGCGTCATTCAGTCCTAAAATAATTAGTAAAAATACAAGCCTCCATGTCAAGTCCTAAAACCCGTATAAACATGTTCTATCATAACCAACTGAATTATTCTTAGTTAATTATATATTTTGTTTGTTATATTACTTTTGCTCTCTTCTCGCCGCAAAAAGGAAAGAAAGAAAAAACTTCTGCTCTTATATATACTCCTCCATCTCTGAAATTCCTAGAGTTGTCATAAGTTTCTTTAAGTTTAACCAAATTTATAGGAAATGACACCAAGATTGATGGCATCAAATATATTTTCATGATTTATTCATTTGGTGTCTGTATTTTTCTATACATATGGTCAAACTTGAAAGTTTTTACTTAAGATAAGATTAACTCTAAAAAAATTGATTTATTTAGGGATGTAGGGAGTATAATACAATCTTTCATGAATAGATTGATGGACGCAAATAGCACTGATGTCTCCACATAGGGCACCCACAATGGTATGAGTTAGTTACTGGCTCTAAAACAACCTCTCCAATAATACTAACTTTTAGAACATAGCTCATAGCATAAATAGCCCCACATGATATCCTCGTATAATCTTGAAATATGTGTATAAGTGTCGGTGTTCGGTCCCAAGGGGTCCTAAGCCGACGAGTGAGTGTTGCGTGTCCCTAACCTGGATGGTGATGCAAGGAGAACACACGGGGTTTATCCTGGTTCGGGCGAAAAAAGGCCCTACGTCCAGCGGGGGGGAGAGTTTTGTATTTCCTTGCACCGAGGTGCTTGCGTAGGGGTTACAAGCTTGTGAGAGAGGGCGCCGAGCCCAAGTCTCAAAGAGAGAAAAAAAGAGTACAAGGGTGATTGCTTGAGATGTTCATCTCTGAGTTGTGTGCCTTTGTTTGCTAGCACTTGGCTTTTGGCTTGTGTCTTTCCCGTGTCCCCGTGTAGAGCCCTGGCCTGCCCTTTTATAGGGTAAGAGGAGGCCAGGACACCGGGGTGTCTTGAGGTGATGTGTTGTCGATCCCTGTAGAAGTGACTGTAGCGGCGTGCTCTAAGAATGGCCGGCCATCCCTGGACACCGTGGTGACGTTGGGGATGAGACAGTGAAATGACCCGGAGCCCTGTGCCACGTCGGCCTTTCTTTCCTGTCGAACAGTGCTAGGCGTCGAGGCTGGGTTGAGGTCGGACGGATAAGGCCGAATCTCCGAGATCGTGGAATACGGGCCTTGTCGTATCCTCTCTCGAGGGTGATTGGTGATAAACAGTGTGTGGTAAGGTGCGCATAGTGACAGGTTTCACCTCCCATCACGGGATGGGCGGTAAAACAGTGAGGACTGACACTGGCGTTGCTCCCACGTCGATCACGGTTGTAGCCATGTCGGTAGATGGTAGTAGGTAATCGCATTGAATGCTCTGACTTTTGTCTCAGAGTAGGTGAATAGAATGGGTCGAGTGCTCCGACCTGGGGTCATGCGAGTCGGAGATTTGTCGGTAGTCGAGCGAGCCTCGTGCGAGTCGGAACGCAGTCGAGGTGCCCTTTTGTACTGGTTTCGTATGGGACGGGGCGCGGTCGAGGCGTTTCCGTCGGGGGCGCCTCGTACGAGTCGGGAATGGAGCGCGGTCGAGGCGTTCCATCGAGCTTGCCTCGTACGAGGCAGACCTTGTGCGTGGTCGAGGTGTGCTGACGTTTAATCGTTTTGTTTTTTATTATCGTTGGTTGTGGGTACCCTATACTATTTGTACCGACAATGAGACTAGCTTTTGGTCAAGAGCTAGCTTTTCTCTCTCTTCTATTATGAGCTAGCTCCTAGGTTGCCATTGGAGCTGTAATAAAGTGCACCATGGTGGCCTAGTCATGAGTCGTAATCTATGGGGTTGTTTAGTTGGTGAAAAAGTTTGGGTTCGGCTACTGTAGCACTTTTCGTTTTTATTTGGCAATTTGTGTCAATCATGGACTAATTATGCTCAAAAGATTTGTCTCGTGATTTACAACTAAACTGTGTAATTAGTTTTTTCTTTCGTCTACATTTAGTACTTCATGCATGTGTCGCAAGATTTGATGTGACAGGTACTGTAGCACTTTTTGGGTTCTCTTTTTGGTATGGATGTCAACTAAACAGGCTCTATATAGAAAATGATGTGCATAGGATTTTCCCTAGATTTGACCCACTTTCTTGGGCAGAAAGAAAGAAGCCTCGAGATCCTCCCTAGTATTAGCCGGTAGAGCTCAGTCTTTATTAGCCGTTGAAAAATCTCCATCAGGAAAAAAGAATAAAAGATGGGCACTACACTCACCCGAGCAAAGAAAGAACCGGCTGATCGATAATGCCGCTCCAGAATTCGATAGCTTTTACGTTTCCACCAAAGTATACGCGCACGATCCTATCCACGTACGCCATCCAAAAACTTGCCGTACGTACTTACATCCGGGTGGTGTTCCTCCAAAGGTTTTAGGGTTTTGTTTAAAAAAACAAAATAGCTCTCCCTGATCACTCTTCCTATATATCCAACTAATTCGATAATGCGAGCTTATATAATTTAATATTATATAAAGCAAGCTCAGCCATATCCTATCTGTATGGAGGATGGATTAACCGATGAGGTGCACAAAATTCTTAGTCCAGCGAAAGATAAGGTTCGGCGGCCGGACGCCGCTAAACGTCAGTGCGCGCGCCGCACCACGGTCCACGGCACCAGCCACAACCAGCAGCCACCGCCCACCAGCTGATGAGAAGATCGATCGCCGTCACATCCGCGCGGTAGCCCGAGGCCGATCGAGCCGATTGCGATTGGCGATGCGACGTAACAAATATTATCCAATTATGAATCAACTGGACTTAAAAAGATTCATCTTGTGATTTTCAACGTAATTAGTTATTATTTTACCTATATTTACTACTTTATACATGGATCCGATTGATACGATGGAGAGAGTGAAAAAAAATCTAACTTTTAGGATACATCTAAACAAGGCGCTGGTTGCCTCGAGGCGGAAGCGGAACAGCAGCAGCGCACAGGTGAATGGCAGCGGGAAAAGGACGAGATGCCCTCGCAAGATGCGGCCGGGCTCAAAATATTCCCAAGGGGCAATGCAAAAGGCTGCTGCAGGCCTTGAAAATTCTCGGAAGATCAATCGGATCGAGTCATCGCGAGGTTTACGTGCAAGAAACAACCACCGGAGGCAAGAGGGCATAGATATATGGCAGGGATGTAAAAGAAAGCCGCAAAAGTTGGAGTGGCTTTGTTCTGGTTACATGATTCAATGCATCCTGGGATGAGGCTATTATTTGTTGGGAGCGACTATTATAACTAGAGCCTGATTGGTCCAACTTTTCCTTTAAGCTTGTGGTTGTGGGGCACATAATATAGGAGTGTAATACACTAGCAAATTCGTTGCAACGGAACCCAATACAAATTAAACTCTGTATTATTACTACTTCTAGATATGAATTGTTCTAACTCGTCTGAGCACGGGTTATGATTTTGGGTCACATATGAAATACGTAGGGCGCGACCCAATAATATTGAAATCGGACTATGTATCTATCATCGCTAGACGAGAGTTGTTCTAATTTGTACGAGTACAGACCGGTTATAAGTCCGGATGAAATACGAGACGCAAAGGATGTTTGTACAGTTTGAGAAGTAAAAAAACAGATCGAAATAAACTCTCCATTGTCCGGTAGTTAGAAGGGGGTGAGACGAAAAAATGGAGAGAAATTTTACTTCTTCAATATAATTAGATATATTAATCTAATTATATCAAACATAAAGGATATAGATATAGATATAGATATAGATATAGATATAGATATAGATATAGATATAGATATAGATATAGATATAGATATGTAACTTTATTGTGAGCAAGCATAGATTCTAAACTGTATGTAGCCGTATAACTTGGTACAGTTCATCTTTGAAACTTTGTTTGGTGTAGCCATAGATAAAGCGTAACAAGAATCGACTATAGTTAATTAAGAAAGTACCAGAAGAACCTCTTATAGTTTCCAAGACATGGTTAAGATTCTGAGTAACTAAGACCTTGTTTAGTTCGCGAAATTTTTTGAGAAATGATACTGTAGCACTTTCATTGTTATTTGGTAATTAGTGTTCAATCATGGTCTAATTAGGCTTAAAAAATTCATCTCGTGAATTTCGTCTAAACTGTGTAATTAGTTTTATTTTTTATCTATATTTAATGCTTCATGCATGCGTCCAAAGATTCGATGTGATGGAGAATCTTGAAAAATTTTACAAAATTTTAGAAACTAAACAGGCCCTAAATAGCCTCAGATGAGTCTGGTAAAATTATGTGGCAAATATAATAATATACGTGCTGGCAGCCGTACCATAATAATAATATACTAGGAGTAAACTTAACCCATCATTGTTCTTCTAGAATGCTACCTAGATATGTTTTTTTTGGGTGGGGTGGGGGGTGGGGCGCAGAAGAAGACATCTATGTTTGAGTTACAGGCGCCTAACGGTGACTAGAAGATGTAAATCTATAGATGGTGTCTTCTTACTTCTTAGGCAAGCTGTGAAAAAACAAGGTACATCAACGGAGTGAAGTTATATTAGTGTTTCCTTCACTGTCCTGAACCCACACCCAGGTTAGTATACATTAGAATCCAAATTAATGTTATAGCTGCGATCGCCAATGCGCCCGGTGGAAGCTAGCCCTGATGATGAATGCGTTTAATTGGATTGTACTCCAGCTTACAGGTCGATGAGATTAAGCCAGAGCCATCCAGGTGGCAAGTACCAAGGCACACAGCTTGTCTGGATAACATAACAAGAAGCACTGTAGTAAAAATTAAAAATTAATCCCCCTCCTGTACGTCCTTAGGTAGCGCCGGAGGAATGATATTTACCATGCAGATGCAGCAGGCACGCAGATAAGATTTGCACATACGTCACAGCTAATTCACTCGCAACCAAGAGGTAGAGGCAAAGATTACAGCTCGTTGCCATGTGTCGAGCACCAATTATGACGGGCATCCGTCCGAGACTACTGATGGGTGAAGAGAGGAGAGCGAGGGTGAAAAAACAAATACGACCCGAAGTTTCGGCTTGTTTGGTTCTCAAAATATTTTGTGAAATGCTATTGTAGCACTTTTCATTGTTATTTGGTAATTAGTGTTCAATTATGGCTTAATTAAACTTAAAAGATTCGTCTCATCCATTTCGTCTAAACTGTGTAATTAATTTTATTTTTTACCTATATTTAATACTCTATACACGTGTCTACATATTCGATGTGACGAAGAATCTACTGTTTTTCGAAACAAAAGCCCTAATAATAAACTCCGCAGCAGAAGAGAAGGGCGGAGCCGGAGCGCGTCGCAATCAGCGGGCGAGCACGAATCCGCGCGGCCACCGCAAGGGTCCACGGCACGCTGAGTCAGACGCACCGGGGGGCTGGCCCGACACGCGAATCCACGCACCCGTCTCTGTCCGCCCGCACCCCCGGCGCGGTCCCATCGCACGGAAAAAGCAGCAGGCCCATCATCCATCGCGGGGCACGGCAGGGCAGAAGCGGCAAACCGCGCGCCCGCCCACCACGCGCCGAGCGGACGAGGCGAACGCGCGGCGCGGCGCCCCGGAACGTGTGGATCAGGGCCAGGCCAGGCCAGGCGGAGGATGCGATCCGACGGCCCGCGGGTGCCCGACCGGCCGCGGAGACACGGAGCCGCCCCCGCGCCGCGCACCCCAGGACTTTGGAACTTCCTCGCATCGCACGACACACACACCAGCCTCGCCTCCTCCCCCGGTCACCGCACCACCACACTCTCTGACCCTGGTCCAGGCCTCTGGTTACCTAACCAAACCATGGTTGCTCCTTCGTTCCAGGTCCTCCTCCAGCCTCCCTCTCCAAGGGCCAGGCCTCCAGCTACCTGCCTGCCTATATATCTCCTTCCCCGGCAGCGAACCAGCCGTTCTCTTCGTTCCGGTTTCGCAGGGGCAGCGGAGAGAGAGACCTTCTTCTTCTAGCCTAGTACAGTAGCTACTGGAGTACTAGTAAGTACTAGGAGTACTAGCTAGGAGGACATACTACAGCGGCGAGTGTATGAGCTTGGTAGTGCCAAGAGATCGAGCAGGAGGAGGAGCCGGGACGACGACGGTAGTAGTAGTATGAGCTGCAACGGGTGCCGGGTGCTGCGCAAGGGCTGCAGCGAGGCCTGCGTGCTGCGCCCCTGCCTCCAGTGGATCGACGCCGCCGACGCGCAGGGCCACGCCACCGTCTTCGTCGCCAAGTTCTTCGGCCGCGCGGGCCTCCTCTCCTTCATCTCCGCCGTCCCGGACGCGCAGAGGCCTGGTATGCATACATACATGCTTCCGTCGTTCCCGTCGTTCTTGTCCCGTCCCCCACATGCATGAAGCATCATCAACCGCCATCATCAGCTACCTGCTTACCAGTCCTGTTGATCTCGCAGCCTTGTTCCAGTCGCTGCTGTACGAGGCGGCGGGGCGGACCATCAACCCGGTGCACGGCGCGGTGGGGCTGCTGGGCACGGGCAACTGGCACCTGTGCCAGGCCGCCGTCGACACCGTGCTGCGAGGCGGCGCCATCGGCCCGTTGCCGGAGCTCGGCATCACCGGGAGCGCCGGCAACCTCTACGGGCCCCCTGCCGGCGGCAAGCGCGCCGGCGGCTGGTCCACCTTTTCCACGGCGAAGCGGGTGCGGAAGGCCGCCGTCTTCGCCGCCGGGGGCGGCGGGGGTACTGGCGGGGCGCAGGCGCCCGTGCAGGCGGCGGCGTCGTGCGACCTAGGGCTGTGCCTACTCAGCCCCGGGTCCCCGCCGCCGCCTGCGGGGGACAGGAGGGCTCCCTGCTTCCTGCGCCCGGGCACGCCGTCCATCAGCTCGGACGACGACTCCGTCACCACCACCACCGGCGGCGGCGACAGGGAGCCCGTGCTGCTCAACCTTTTTGCCTGATCGAGGCCGCGCGCCGATCGACGTGTGTGATGCATGTCAGGACGGCGGTTCTCTTGACCACCGTGTGATGTTTTCTATCAGGCCGATCTATCTATCCCGGCGGCCAAGTGTTTTCTCTTGCCGTCGCCGGCGACGGCAACGGAAAGCCATTTTTTTTCTTCGTTTAATTTCTGGTTGCGGCGTGCGGCCTTAGATTTTTGTTGTGTAGTAGCAGTAGTAGAAAAGAAACTAGTAGCAGCCGGCCTGGAAGCCCCGTTTGCGTGTGGGCGAGATGAGAGCGCCGGTGGCCACCCCCACCCCACCCCAGTAACTATTTTTTTCTTTCCTTGATTGAACAACTATATAAATAAATATAGTTCTACTAAAATGAGCGAACTCCATTTTTCCGTTCGTGCTCTCCATCTCGGGCTTGTTTAGATGCCATCCAAATTCCAAATTTTTTCACTCTCTCTATCACATCAATTTTTAACCGCTTGCATAGAGTATTAAATGTAGGTAAAAAAAATAATTAATTACACAGTTTAGTTGGAAATCACGAGATAAATCTTTTGAGTCTAGTTGGTCCAATTGGATAATATTTGTTAAATAAGACGAAAGTGGTACTATTCATCAGGTACAATTTTTTTTCAATCTAAACACGCCCCTCGTCTCTGAGCTTCGGTGCTGTGTACTGTACGTATAAAGTGGTTCTGCGCCTGCATGAGAGTCATTCTTGCTTTTCAAAGGTTAATAGGTTTTAATTTTGACCAAATATATTTAACAAAACATTAATATTAATATTTATGATATATAATTAGTATCTTTGGTAGATTTTTGAATATATTTTTATAATAAGCTTATTTAAAGATATAAATGTTACACGTATTTTCTATAAATATAGTTAAAGTTAAGAAAGTTTGACCAACATGTTTCCCATGTCGACTGCTTTTATTTGACGGAGTAGTAGGTTTAATGTTGTGATCGACATGATAATTGGTGGTGACCTTATTACAGCGTTAGGCCGCCGTCACGACAGACGGACAGTGACGTACACACCTCACGAGCGTTAGGCCTGCATGTCTGTGCAGCAGCAGATGGTGATTGGTGACGACGGAGTGACTGATCGACCCAACCGTGTTCTCGATGCGTTTGCGCCGAGGCAAAAGGGGAAAGGTCTTGGAGCGAGCGGGGTGCCCCGAGTCTCACGGGTACGGAGTTGACGAGGGATCAACGCGGGCCTCGTTTAGTTGGGCCTCGTTTAGATTGCGGAATAGGGGTGAAAAACACTGTATCAGAATTCCTGTAGCATTTCATTTGTATTTGGTAAAAATTATCCAAATTTTGACTAACTAGGTTTAAAATGTTCGTCTCGCAAAGTACAACAAAACTGTGCAATTAGTTTTTGATTTCATCAATATTTAGTACTCCATGCATTTGCCGACATTTTGATGTAACGGGAAATCTTCTTTTTGTATAGTAGAATTTGGGAGAGAATTGGGGAACTAAACAAGGCCGCGGTCGCGGCGGGGCGCGCCTCGTCCGCCGCGCGCGCCATTGGAGCCTGCCGCTGCCGTGCGCCCGTACCCTGACCCTGACGAGGAAAGAGATACGGACGGGCAGTGGCCGACATGCATGGATGCTCCAAAGACCATAGGGTAAAATTTTGTACCGTTCGTACATGGACAAAAGCGGGCACGTCACACGATGCACCATCATCTGTGTGTCACCGTGTGGACATTGGACGGACGGCAGGGAGGCACCGGCTTGGGGAGAACGCGGTCGGATCGGATTATTTTCCTGCTATTTTGCATGGGCCTCTACTGTGCAATTGCAGCGTTTAAGATGTCCCTTAAGGGCCGGTTTAGTTGCAAAAATTTTTACAAAACCACACTGTAGCGCGTTTCGTTGTTATTTGATAATTAGTGTCCAATCATGGTCTAATTAGGCTTAAAAGATTCGTCTCGTCCATTTCGTCTAAACTATGTAATTAGTTTTATTTTTTATCTATATTTAATGCTTCATGCATGTGTCCAAAGATTCGATGTGACGGGGAATCTGAAAATTTTTGCAAAATTTTCTGGAAACTAAACAGGGCTTAAATCTGGTGGGGTTACAAGCGACTCTACCACTCTCGAAGCATATCAGTATAATACCAGTCGTAGTAGTATTCCATATTCCGCCCACTGGGGAGTGGGAGGGAGCCCCATTTGCAAGTTGCAAGACGACGCCGCGGCACGCAGCAGGCCGCGGGCCCGCCCGTGACGCGAAAGGCTCCTCTGGTGTGGGTGTGGCGCCGCGGCGCACGGCCGGACAAAGGAGGAGGGGTCCCGTCACCAGTGGCGCACCGCAACTTGTGCCCTGACGCACCCGGCGCCAGGGCCCAGTACTGGTGCGAGTGCGAGCTTGCGAGGGGGGAATCCGAACCTGGACCCGGGTGGGATCGCCCTTCGTACGCTCCGCGTCCGCCCCGTGCGCGTCGGTGAAAGCGTTCCACCGAGGGATGAAGCCAGTGGAGGTGGAGGAGGAAGTTTCGTCGCGTCCAGCGGCGCGGCGCGGCCCTCCGCCGCAGCCAAGGGGGGGATGGGACGCCTCGCCATCCGGTCGTCGCTTTTGTCGCCCGCTCCGCTCGGGCGGCAGCTCCCGTGGATGAGTAGAACTGTGCTACTGCGCACGAAACAAGTGGACGGACGTCCATTCGATTCATCTACACCTCCTGTTCCGCTGTTCCCTGATATACGACTGACGCCCGTCCACATCTACTACTCCGTATACAACGACTGCTTTGTCCAAGTAGGAGTACTACACGGAGGCAGAGTTACATCCAACAAAGATCCTGTTTAAGCCCGTTTTTCACAACGGACTGCCGGGTGTTGCTCATTTATTGGCCAGATTTAAGACATGTTCGATCTCAGCCACGGAGTCTAACATTTAAAATTTATCCTAAAATAAATATACTTCTAGGTATATTACATCTAGCTTTAATAGTTTTTTTTTCTAATTTTGTCTACTTCTAAATTACAATCATTACATGTTGAAATAGTATTTTTTTTATAGAGGTAGACAGATAGGGTTTGTTTGTTACTGGCTCTGGCTAGGATTCAAGCTAGGCTAGCTTAAGACTGTCTTCAGCAAGCCAAGATAGACTTGTTTGGTTGCCTGAACTATTTAAGCCTGGTTAGCAACTAGCGTGTTTGCTCGGTTGGACTGGCTTGGATAGAGATAGAGTCACCTCTTCTTTTTTCAGCAAAGTTTACCACCTCTGAGACAATTTATCAACCACCTGCTGAGCGCCAACTCTCACCATCAAGCCACATGAGCCATCGATCAGAAAAGGCCGAGGGAGAATCCGAACAGTGACGTACTACTACTCACGAGCGTTAGTCCTGCATGTCTGTGTAGCGCAGCAGATGGTGATTGGTGACGCCGGACAGATCCACCCAAACCAACCGTGTCATCTGCTTCCTCCGTCCAAAAAAAATCATTCTCGCGTCCCAAAAAATCAACAGTTTTTAACTTTAACCAAATATATTTAATAAAATATTAATATTTATGGTACATAATTAGTATCATTAGGTAGATCTTTGAATATACTTTCATAATAAACTTATTTAGAGATATAAATGTTGCACGTATTTTCTACAAACATAGTTAAAGTTGAGAAAGTTTGATCAGCACACTTCCCACGGCGACTCTATTTTTTGGGACAGAGTAGTACTCCCTCCATCCCAAATTATAAGACGTTTGACTTTTTTGACACCAAGTTTGACCACTCGTCTTATTTAAATTTTTTTGCAAAACATCACTTATTTTGTTGTGGCTTGCTTTATTAATGATAGTTCTTTAAGAATGACTTAAATATGACTATATTTACTCAAATTTTTTGAATAAGACGAATAGTCAAACTTGAGGTCAGAAAAGTCAAACGTCTTATAATTTGAAATGGAGGGAATACGGAGTATGCGTTTGCGCCGAGTCTCGCGGGTACGGAGTTGACGAGGGATCAACGCGCGGCGTGTTTAGATGCCTGAATTCGGGCCATGAACAGTGTCCTAGCACTGTAGCAATTTTGTTTTTATTTAGTAATAATTGTCCAAACATTGATTAATTAGGTTTAAAATGTTCGTCTCGCAAAGTACAACAAAACTATACAATTAATTTTTGATTTTATCTACATTTAGTACTTTATATATGTGTCGGTATTTTGATGTGATAGAAAATCTTCTTTTTTATAGTGAAATTTGAGAGAAAATTTTGGAAGTAAACAGGCCCGCGGTCGCGGCGGGGCGCGCCTCGTCCGCCGCGCGCGCCATCGGAGCTTTCCCGCCGCTGCCGTGCGCCCGAGCCTGACGAGGAAAGGGAGACGTACGACGGGCAGTGGCCGACATGCATGGATTCTCCAAAGTCCATCGGGGTTTTGTACCGCTCGTACAAGGACAAAAGCGGGCACGTCACACGGTGCACCATCATCTGTGTGTCATCGTGTGGCATTGGACGGATGGGAGGGAAACACCGGCGTGGGGAGAACGGCGGTCGGATTATTCCTGCGATTTTGCATGCGCGAGATGCAATTGCAGCGTCAACGTAGGACGGTAGGAGTACGCACGTACGGGAAAAATCGGGTTTATACTCGTATATAGGAGTAACTGGAATCTGCTCCATAGTGCATCAAGGTACACATCTACAACCATCAACGTTGTGGTAGTTGAGTAATTGTTTTTTTGGTTATTGCCCAGATCAAGTACGACCTACGAGTACGATTGAAGGTAAATAGACGTCTTTCTAAGTCATTTCATCATCGTAGGGAAAGAAGACGACAACTCGGTTTCAACCAAGTTCCTGCAAACTTAAGATGATCGAGGATACTCCCACAGCGGTCAAAGGAAGAGTAGGAGTAACTTGTTGAATGTTGAGCACACACTTTGGACAATGCTCGTGGCGCACGAAAGACCCGCCGTACTTGTTGAATGTTGAGCACACACTTTGGACAATGCTCGTGGCGCACGAAAGACCCGCCGAGGCCTGATGCGACCTAACAAATAAGACTAGTCTGTTCTGCCGGAGAAGAAGTAATACTACCTCCATTCTAAAAAAAAAAGTTTGTAATTCTAGATAGATTTCAATTGAGTCAAACTTGCTTAAGTTTATTTATATTTATTAAAAAATATTTATTGACATTTATAACTACAAATAATATACAATGAGAATATATTCAATCTAATAATATTTTTATTCAGGATGTCTGATTTCTCAAAAAACAAAAATTACATTTTTTTCGACAGAGGAATTACTACCACTGAGCCATGGCGAAGCTACTTGTCCGGTGACCATGGCCGATCACTTGGGCTCTTTGGTGCCTTGGCGAAATGTAAATAGTAATTTTGTTTGTATTAAAATAAACACCGTATTTTTAGACAATTACTCGTGTTTTGAGGAGTCAAACAATTTAAAATTTGACTAAAAGTATATATATAAAATACTAACATCAAAGATAGAAAATAAGTATCACTACATTAAGTATTGAATATATTTTCACAATAAACTTATTGAAGACACAAGTATTAATACTATTTAAAATTAAACTTAAACTTAAACTAGTTCAAATCTCTTTTTGTATACGGAGGGAATCTAATTTACACAATGAAATCGCTGCGGCTTCTAAATACTCCCCCCATCTGAAATTACAAGACGGTATTTCTAGATGCATAGATTGTACTATGTATCTAGATATATACATTTATGTCTGGATAGACAGTAAAATCAATACATTTAGAAAAAAAGCTAAAACATCGTATAATTTGGAATGACGTGAGTATTAATTATAGGCTCCACTAGTGTTACCGAGCATATCCCAGATGCTCGCTTATGCTGAAATTTAGCTTATGTTGATACTTATACTGATTTGTTGTGAGAGAAAAATACTGTTCGTTGACTGAAAAATAGTTCAAGTGAACAGGGTGGTAATTGCATCGGACGAAACAGAAGAACGCAGCCTTTTCTTTTAGCAACTCTACCACTCTTGAAGCATATACCGCCCTATTCGCTTGACTGAAAAGTCATGGCTGAAAGTATTTGTTGTGAGAGAAAAATACCGTTGATTGGCTGAAAAAGTACGGCTTATAACGCAAGCCAGCAGGGCCTACAATACTCCTATTGGATATTCCCGTAGTGTTTAGATGGTGTAAAAGTTGGTGTAAAGTTTCTGTAGCACTTTTTCGTTGTTATTTGGTAAAATTTATCCAATCATGGACTAACTAGGCTCAAAAGATTCATCTCGACATTTACAGATAAACTGTGCAATTAGTTATTTTTTTACCTACATTTAATACTTTATGCATGTGTCAAAGATTCAATGTGACGGGAAATCTTGTAAAATTTTTAGAATTTTGAAGGAAGTAAACACTGGTCCTGTTCGACAGGCTGTTTTTTGGCTTATAAGCCGGCTGTGGTTGATTTACTATGAGAGAAAAATACTGTTCCACGGCTGATAAACCACGCTGATAAACTCAGCCGAACAGGGACTGCCTCCGCGCACTTTGCAAATTGCAAGACCACGCCGCGGCACGCAGCAGGCGGCGGGCCCGGCCGTGGCGCGAAAGCCTCTGGTGTGGGGTCTGGCGCACTCGCGGCGCACGGCCGGACAAAGGACGCGGACAAGGACGGAGCTCAGTGGAGGCCAAACTGGGCTCCGGCCCCTGCTTGCCTGCATCAAAGCTATGAAGGACAGGTAGCACTGCAACAGCGGCCTTGTTCAGTTACCTGATTCGGTAGCTGCCGAATCTGCACAGTGTAGCCTGTAGCACTGTAGCACTTTTGTTTTTATTTGCTAATAATTGTCCAAATATTGATTAATTAGGCTCAAAATGTTCGTCTCGTAAAGTACAACAAAACTGTGCAATTAGTTTTTGATTTCATCTACATTTAATACTTCATATATATGCCGGTATTTTGATGTGATGGGGAATCTTCTTTTTGCATAGTGAATTTTAGAGGTGAATTTGGGAATCTAAACAAGGGCAGCATATCAAGCGATAGAGAGTACCTGTCCAGTTTGTCATGATGACTTGCTAGCTTTTGCATTCAGTTCTCATAGTCTGTGGCAGTAGTCATGGCAGCTCACTCGTTGCTACTCCTACAATAATAGGCTGAGACCTACGTATACTGGTGCTGAAATAGTTCTTAATCACTGTTTATGCTCCATAAATTCACATGCCGTGGTGCTTACTCCCTCCGTCCAACAAAACATGCAATTCTCGTTTTTCGAGAAGTCAAACAGTTTTAACTTTGACTAATTTTATATAAAAAATACTAATGTTTATAATACAAAATAAGTATCATTCGATTAGTTATAGAATATATTTTTATAATAAATTTATTTGAAGACATAAATGTTAATACTATTTACTATAAACTTGGTCAAACTTGAGTCAGTTTGACTGGCACGCATTCCATAATTGCATCTTTTCTCGGACGGAGGAAGTATCATAGAAATTGGGATAATGTTTAGCACTGAATTAAATTAGCCCCCTTGATGTTGAGTCACGCTCCGCCACTGGACGCGGAGATGAGGAGGGGCCTGTCCCGTCACCAGAGGCGCACCGCAACTTGTGCCCTGACGCACCCGGCGCCAGGCCCCACCACGAATCCGCTCCGCGCGGGCGCGGCGATCACCAGCTGCACCACCACCACCACCGCTTGCGGCGGAACCGCGGACAGCCTGTTCGTTTCGCTGGTTTATTTTGGCTGAAAGTACTGTTCGCTGGTTTATTGTGAGAGAAAAACACTGCTGGATGGTTGCTGATTCCGCTGAATAGCTCAAACGAACAGGGTGGGAATCCATCATCGCTTCCAGCGCTGTCCGCACATCTTGCAGGCCGGGCCCGGTGATGTGCCTAGATTTTTTCTGGCGCACGGCGCAAGTTGCCTCGACGAGGACGCACTTGTGACGCGCCCCCGCGCCCCCTGGGCCCTCCGCCGCTGCGGTGCGGGCGGGGGCCGGGGAGTGTACCGGTGCGAGCGCGAGTGCGAGGGCGAGGGGGGATCCGAACCTGAACCCGGGTGGTGGGGTCGCCCTTGGTACGCTCCGCCCCGTGCGCGTCGGTGAAAGTGAGAAAGCGTTTCGCCAAGGGATGAGGATGAGAGGTACGGAGTAGTATACTCCACCAGTGGAGGTGGAGTCGTCGCGTCCCCCCGCGGTCCGGGAGGTGGGGCCCCGCGGCGCGGCGCGGCCCTCCGCCGTAGCCAAGGGACGGGACGGGATGGGACGCCACGCCACGCCATCCGGTCTTGGCTCTTGTCGCCGGCCCGCTCCTCTCGGCCGGCAGCTCCAGTGGATGAGTAGCACAACTGTGCTACCGCGCGAAACAAGTGGACGTCGTCCCTTCGATTCATCGAGTATATCTACAGCTGTTCCGCTGTTCCCTGGTACGAGTACGACTGACGCCCGTCTACGTCCCCATCTCTACTACTGATCCGATACACAACCACTGCCTTGTCCGAGTAGTACTACACGGAGACAGAGACTTCCATCCAACAAAGTTTCTGTTCATTTATTGGCCAGATTTAAGACATATTCAATCTCAGCCACCAAGTCTAGCATCTAAAATTTATCCTAAAATATATATACTTCTACGTAGGTATATTACATCTAGCTTTAATAGCTTTTTTTTTGTCTACTTCTAAATTACAATCGTTACATGTTGATTCTTTTTGATAGAGGTAGACATATAATTTCCATGTTGCATTGTTCTTGTCTAAAGATTCTACAAGTGCGCTTTTTTTTTTTGAGAACGGGTAGAGTAGATATATAGTAGTAAACATTAAGAACGAAATTGTTTTGGAACCGACTAGTGGATAGAGTATTGTTGGATTAGAGTACAAAGGACCAATTGTGCTCTTGCATGCGGTGAAGAGGGTAAGGCGAACGGATCAGTACAACCCCTTAAGGACTTCAGTAGATTTTCTCCATTGGAAGTAGGAGTAGTAGTAAGGGTGTGTTTAGATGGTAAAAAAGGTGTAAAAAAAGTACTGTAGCATGTTTTGGCTTTATTTGGCAAATAGTGTCTAACTGTTGACTAATTAGGTTCAAAACGTTCGTCTCGTCAAGTACAACCAAACTGTACAATTAGTTTTTGATTTCATCTACATTTAGTACTTCATGCATGTATCATAAGTTTGATGTGACGGAAAATCTTTTTTTCGCATAGTGTTTTTTTCGTGGAACTAAACAGGGCCTAAGGTGTTCTCCTAGTCCTACGCACAGGATACGGATGAAACGGTCGCCCATTCGATTATTCCAATGCCGTGTGCCAGTGGCCACAATCATCTAGGAGTAGCAGAGTTTGCGCTCTCCTAAAACCTGTCGTCATCATCAGGTCCGGGGCCGGGAAACACAGCACTCCCCCGTGCTGCCGTGCGACCGACCTGGCGAATCACGATCACGACAATGCAGGCCCTCCCCCGTGCTGCGGACCTGCCGATTCACGTGTGCCTGCCTGCCTGCCGACCGGGCGCCGAAGTTGCTGACCAGTGGCCACTCGCGCTCGCGATGGGTCGACCTCGACCGCCTCGACCAGTACGCGCCTCGAGGCGGGGACGCGCGCGGCCGCTGTCTCACCGTACGGCTGGCAGCGACGTGGTCTCGTCCCATTCGGCCCCTGGACGCTGGAGGCCCCCTGTCGGCTGTCGCTGTCCGCGCTCGGTGCATGCACCTGCGACTGCGAACGTTTTCACGTGGGCGGGAATCGCCGCTGCGGTGGCCGGTGGGTGGCGCCTGTCTGCCTGAACCTGAACTGATGAATGGCCTCTCCAGTCTCCCCCGGGGAGCGTGCACGCGTCCGCGTCTCGGGCCATGTGCCGACACGTGAAGAGGGTGCCGACGCAGCGTGCGTGGCGTGGGTCGGCTTCCTCTGCCTTCTTCCTGTTTCTGTTTCTGGGAACGACGTCGCTGAGCGCTGTTTGTTTGGATTTGGACGGAGGCGTCGCACGCAATCTACTCTACTGTTGTAGGCATATCATTTTCGTTTGGTCACGCTCACGCAGCTACCAGCTGTTTTCATAAACAAGTTCTCCGTCGAGCATTGACACCGATGGAACGAACGTCCGTTGAGCACAGCAGAGCATGTCCTTGAGGTGCTTGTGGACTGGGCTGGGCTGCAGCTCAATCGAGCACAGCTATGGAGCTAGTAGATGCACTAGGTGCGTGTAAATAATAATTTTGCAAAAGTTTTAAACACCTGTGTTAGGTACTCAAGGATCAACGACGCACTACCTCTATATTGGTAAAAGAAATCGTTTTAGACAAGGTTTGAGTTAAACATTGAGAATATAAATCATGAATAACTTTTAAGTTGTTGAGTTTGGAAATGTGAAAACAATATGAATAGATTTGTCTTGAGATATACTTTCATAAAAGTATACATATATCACTTTTAAATAAATATTTTTATAGAAAAACGAAGTCAAAGTTATACTTTGGAGACCGTGTTGTTGTCTAAAACGACTTCTTTTACCAACCTAGCATCTGTTTGCTATTGCTCATATCAGAGCTACCGGATGCTCGCACAGCAGCATTCCCAGGGGTAGGATTTAGGACATTTCTCGCTGTGATTCTTGCCCTTTGTGTTTAACTATTTTTTTTCTTTTGCAAGCGATGTATCCGTCTACAACTACAAGGTAGATGTAGTGATTTCAATCTAACGATCCACTAGTTCCCAGATACATTAATAGGAGTATATGGTGCGCGTGTACCGGTTCATAGTACTGATCAGTGAGTGTGTAGGTGAGTATTTCAGGCCGGTTCGCCTACCTTTCTTTTACGGTAACCTATAGCTGGCCTGGTTTCCTTCGTACAAAAACAGTCGACGAATGAGTGGTTGCAGCACGGGTTGAGTGAACCAAGTTTTTCTTTTTCTGGAGAGTTTTTTTTGTACTGTTGGAATCACACAAAAAGAAAACACCGCTCCATGGGTTGAGTGAACCAAGTTTTTTTCTTTTTTTTTCTAGAACGATTTGCTCAGAGTACAGTGGTAAGCCATAAAAGCATTTCTATACCATTTTGGCCCAAGTTGTGCTGGTGGGCCCATACATTATCTGAAGCTGCTTCAGTTTTCTAGCCCAATACACAAGAACTTGTGGGCCCCCAACTTTACAAGTCCATCGGTCCTGTGCCGTGCCTAATGGACCAATCCTTGCTTCGATCCTTTCTGTTGCTATATCGTATTTCTGATCTATGAGGAGCTTCAGCTCTAAACGAGTCGATCATAATATCAAGCTCGAATATTTGTGGTCAAGGCTCAAGTAGTTTCTCCGTCCTGATTATTGCCACACATTCCCCTCCAAATTTATTTGATAACTTTTGACCAAGCATAATATGTTGGTATTACACGGGAACATAGTACATTAGGTTTTTTTTTTGAGCCAACAGCTTTTGCTAGACCAGATGGTCAAGCCTCCGGGTTGCGTCCCCCATTACTAGAGTTTGAATCCTTGGTCAGACAAATTTCTGATCGGCGTTGTGGTAAAATGGACCTGCCCTCGCACTGAGGAATGGGCCCCTATGTCCGGATGGGGCCTGGGTGTTGACAACAAAAAAAATGTCCATTTTGTGAAGTTGTCAAAATGTGTAACGGACTTCACCATTACGTTTCTCTCATCGAGATGGTCAAAAAACATATATGGAACGTCCAATTTAGGGTCCGGATGAGAGAGTTATGTCTTCGAGAAAATGTATGAACTACCGGTACTACCGGTCCGAGAAGGTTTAACGCAGATATGAACTACCGGTACTACCGGTCCGAGACCGGTACTACCGATGGATGGCGGTAGGTGGCGCAGTTTGGCATGAAAATAAACTACCGGTACTACCGGTGGAGCCTGACCGGAAGTACTGGTATGTGTTTATTCCGAATCTGACTTTCAGATCTCGAACCGATTTATTTCTAGATCGGTTTTTGGATGTGGGAAACTTAGAAAATAAGTCTTGGAGAGGTTTTCTACTAGGATAAGACCACCCCCTCTCTATATATAAGAGGATCATGGCCGATTGAGTTCCCATCTATCCCATCGTCATACAAACAAATCAATCTACTCCTTTTACCCCTTTTTTCTTCTCCTTCAATTTCCATGTTGTTCATCCCTTGATCCACGACCAAGGATGACGTCCTAGGCTTGTCGGCCAACCTAGGGCAACCCGACGACGTCCTTGCCATGACGGGGTCCCTCCCGGGCGAGAGCTTTGACGGTTTCTTTGCTAGTTTGCCTGAAAACTAGCCGGTTCTTCGTCACATAAGCACGATTGGTTATCCTTTGGTGGTTTGCTTGTAAACCTCTCCGTGCTTTACCACGAAAGAGTGATATCTTGCTGCGTTCTCCGGTCCGTAGCGGCCCGGGCGTCCAATGCCCTTTCTGGTGTTTGATTCGGACCACATCCAACGTCAACACTGGGGTTCGAGGGTTTTCTCGGGCTAGGTGAGAAGTCCCCTATCTTAAGCTAAAATAGCTCGGGGTGTCTACCCTCCATAGCCAGATTTTTGAGTTTGGTCTTTTCAAAGAGTAATACGTTAGTGTTCCCTATTCCCTAAATTTGGGAGGAGGTGTTATTTAGGTCCAAACACTACTACATAAAATCTTTTAGGAGGCATTTGGGTTTTATTAACGGAGGCGGGCGGGCTTGGTAACCGCCACGGTTAATGCCTCAGATTAACCGAGGCGGGCGTTTTTTATTAACTGAGACGGTTAAAAAAACCGCCTCGCAAAATCGATTTACCGAGGCGGTTAAAAAATAACCGCCTCCTAAAATCTATTAACTGAGGCGGGCCTTATAAGTGGCCCGCCTCCAAAAATATCACCATTTTTGGAGGCAGGCCTCTTATAAGGCCCGTCGCATTTAATATGGTCTAGCCCACTAAAAAACCCACTCGGCCCGTTAAGTCGCCCAACTATTTAAACAGGAACCCTAGTCTTTTCCCGCACTCACCACTCACCAGCCTCAACTCCCCCACAACCCTCTCTCTCCCTCACTCCCTCTCCCTCTGTCTCCGCAGCCGCAGGCCTTTGTCTCCGGTGGCAGCGGTGCATCCTCCCACGCTCGGTGCGGCGGCGCGGCGGAGCTCCCTCCCTGTGATGGCGGCGGAATCCGCAGCGGTGCGGTCCCCTCTTCCCTCTCCTCTGGCCAGGCGCGGTTCCCTCCTCCCTCTCCGGCGACCAGGCGCACGGGGGCAGCTAGATCCACCGCGGCGTGGGTCCCTCCTCCCTCTCCGACGGCTAGGCGCGCGGGCACGGCTGGATCCATGGCGGCGCGGGTCCCTCCTCCCTCTCCAGCGGCCAAGCGCGCGGGGGCGGCTGGATCCACGGCCACGTGGCTCCTTCCTCCCTCTCCGGCGGCCAGGCGCGCGGGGGCGGCTGGATCCACGGCGGCGCGGCTCGGATCCCCTCCTTCCCCGGCCAGATCCAGCGCCACCACCACGGGATTGAGCTCCAGGTGCGCGGTGGTGGCGGCTGCGCTCCGGCGGTGGCGCTCCCCTCCTTCCCTGGCGAGGTGCAGGTGCATCTCTCTCCCTCTTTGTCGAGCTCGCGGATGGAGGAGCAACGGCGGCGCGGGGGCGGTTCCAGCCGCACGTGGATGGACTCAGCGGGCCTGTGGATGGGCTCGCCGGGCCTTTCCATGGTTTTTCTTTTTTTATTTTTTATTTGATGATTAACTGTGGCAGGCATTGGACCGCCTTGGTTAACCTCGGATTTACAGTGACGATTGGTTGGAGGCGGGTGGTGTTGCCTGCCACAGAAAATGTTTTCCAACGCCACTGTTAAAATTATTGTAGTAGTGGAACTTCTATTTTTGATTTTTGGGTTCCAAACTTTTAAAACTGTAGATTTAGGTACCTAAACTTCCTAAGGAGGCTGCATGATGTACCATCATAGTGCTATTTAGATCCCTAACTTTAAAACTGCACATCTGGTCTCCAAACTTGTTAATCAAGTCACATGAAGTTCGGATTACCTTTGTTTTATGATGAACCTGTGTGGCTGCTAACTATGCACCTGGCATGTGGAGCCCACGTGTCATCCCTCTTGGCTTTTCTAGAGCAAACAACTTATACTTGTTTTTGAGTCAGGTTTTTCAAAGACGAGAAAGAGGCAAAGAGATGTTTTATTTGTTACAGAAGAAGAAAAGATAAGCACACCATGACACCAAGAAACAAGACGCCGAACACTACTACTTTGCGCCAGGAGACCGTTACACACTGAAAATGAAAGGGGCCTTGAAAACCGTAACAGATGGCAAAAACAAAGAGTTTACATGCTGAAATAGAAAGAAACTCAAGGGACACCGCACAAACTGGAAAATTGGACTACAACATATTTGATACTAGGTGAATTCCCCGTGCTTTGCTGTGGGAATGCAAGAGTAATTTGAATTGAGTTAGGAGAAATAAGATGTAGAAGAAATCTCGTTGGTGTATAATACATAAGTATATATGCGATATAAGCAGAGAACAGATTTAGTTTTTTTTTGTTAAAGGTGTAACTAAAGACAACAAAAACCATATCAAAGAAAACACGGTCACTAACCTATAGGATCGACCATTACGGGAGACTAATCTCATCCACCCTTACCTCTCACCCCTACTATACCTGAGGGTCATCCCCCCTCCCAAAAGTTCTAGGAGTTTTCCTTCACAAAATCATGCATGTTTCGGAGGACCACATATAATCCATGTGATATGCAGTTTTGCTAGGTTTTTGCTTAGAAACGGACTTTTGCTTAGAAACAGTTATCAAAGAAAACACGGTCACTAACCTATAGGATCGGCCAGTACGGGAGGCTAATCTCATTCACCAGAACCCCTCACCCCTACTATACCTGAGGGTCATCCCCCTCCTAAAAGTTCTAGGAGTTTTCCTTCACAAAATCATGCATGTTTCGGAGGGCCACATGTAATCCATGTGATATGTAGTTTTGCTAGGTTTTTCTTAGAAACGGACTTTTGCTTAGAAACGGTTATCAAAGAAAACACGGTCACTAACCTATAGGATCGGCCAATACGGGAGGCTAACCTCATTCACCCTCACCCCTCACCCCTACTATACCTGGGGGTCATCCCCCCTCCTAAAAATTCTAGGAGTTTTCCTTCACAAAATCATGCATGTTTCGGAGGACCACATGTAATCTGTGATATGCAGTTTTGCTAGATTTTTGCTTAGAAACGACAGTTTTGCTAGGTTTTTCTTAGGAACGGCCGTTTAAATGTTTACAAAAAAGTTATCGAAATATATCCATGTGGGGTCTTGTTTTGAAGAGTTTATTGCGAGGAATACCATGGTGCAATTGGATTTTAATTACGATACTTGGTTTAGGTGCTACGACTTTTTTTCTATTTCAAAAGAAATAGCTAGTGAAATATAAATGAGGCTTAGTGGACGGATGACGTCACTTAGTGGGCGGATGACATCATTTTGCTGATGTGGCCCAATGAGAAGCCAGAGAAATAGGCTAGTGGGTCTTTGCTTTATAGGAGGTATAGATTTCTCAAGTGTATTTTATGCCAAATGGCCAAGACTTATGTTCTTGTTCATATTTTTTCGCAAGTGGCATCTAATAAGTAGGAAAAACCCCAAGGGCCAAACAAAAATTGACAACTGTGAATCCCCAACCATTTTTTTTAAAAAATCGGCTGCTAGGACAATACCTCAAAGGAAATGTTGCACTTAGGTTAAAAAAAACCTTGGCTATTAGTATTTAAGAAAATTCTAAAGAAAACCATTAACCATCAGCCATTAAAAAGCATTAAAAGAATGCTGGAAATCTAACTGTTATGGAGTTTAAAAAGAGTTTTATGTCAAAATTTATTTACCAGCCTTCTCAATCTACTGCCCAAGGTTTGGTCCTTTTTTTTTCAAACATGTGGCTATATAGTACTACGATGCTAACGCACACACGTGTGTCTCACTGTCAACAAACGTGTCGTTTATATATGTAATTGAAAGAAAGAGCCGTTAAATCCTAAAATAAATTTAGAAAAATACTATGCACCTAATAGTTGGTGATGAACAAGTTTCATCACAAGTAATCTAACCGGCCGAGCTAGGTTTAGTTTAGTTCGCAGCTTGGGCCGATCGAATATGAGATTGATAAGTAGTACTTGTAGATCTCTAACCCAGACTCGTCTCAAACTGGTCGAGTCTTGTGCGTAGGCACAAGTTCGGCTCGTTAGCCGCGTGTGCCTGACCGAGAAAGCAGCGTGTGCTTGTGCTTCGGATGGGGCATGGTAGGCTTTCATCCAAACAAGGAAAAGAACCGAAGAAACAGCACAGAAGAGAAGTATCTGCAGTGGCATAAGAATCGAGTGGTTGGTACCACGCACGAATACAGTGAGACCCGGAACTACCCTACCGTGCCAAATTCAGGCACTTGTGGAGCCAGGGAGGCTGCGGCAGCCCTTCCTGCTCCAGACGCTGCCCAGCACTAGTAGGCTCGCCCGGCACCGACCCGATCAGAGACGGAGGACGAGGCAGCCGGACCCCGCCGCAGTCGGGGCTACCGGACTCCGTCGACGACGACGAGAAGCTCGTCCTCGAGTCCACGCTGGACGACGCCTCCTTCTTGGCCGCCACCGCCTTCTTCGTCCCGGCTGCCCCGAAACACCCTAGAGCCAGCGTGAGCTCCAGCTCGCTCTCTTGGAGAACGAGCGGAGGAGGGGCCTTGTTATTCCCCTGCTGCTGCGACTGCGAGTAGGCGTCGTCCCACGACCTGCTCGAGCCGGCGTCGTTCTCCGCTGCGCGCCTCTCGTCGTCGTCCTCGAGGTTGCATCGGGTGGCCGCGCGCGTCATTGCCATTGTTGCCCCGTTCGCCGCGTCCGCCATCAGGAGCTGCTGGACCCGGTACAGCCGGTGCAGCTCTTGAACCTGAAGAGATATGCATGGACGCATCAGCAATTCAGCATAGCTTGTTTTAAGGGAGTTGTGAAAAAAAATTAGGAGGCTGGTGTTGTGTTCTTGATTAATTTGGCGCTCCAAGCTCCTTCTTACCTGTTGCCTAAACGTCTCTTCTTGCTTCAGCATGGCCATCTTCATATGCTCCTTCTCGTACTGCTTCAGATGATACCTTGACATCTTCTCGCCGGCCAAATTAAAGAGCGTAGCTTGGTCGTAGTCACACAGAAGCTGCAAAATTGAAACCATGAGATTGAGATGCGTGGAAGGACAAAACGGAAACGGCCATGAGATTGAGATCAGGCTCTACTTACGAGAAGTGGAGAAGGATTAGACGACCTCTCACTTGGATGCTAGCTTATCGGGATCGAGGCCTCGAAGAACCTTGGGACGCTAGCTTTTCTGTGTAGGACTAGGAGGAGGGTAGGGTTAGGGGCACTTAGCTTTCTCAACACTCTACGACCTGCTATTTTAAAGGCACAGCACAGAGGGGGATGCAGTTTGGATTGGTCACTGCGTTTTGAAGCATCTGCGAGCTGCTAGCGGGGATCGATCGGAGGAAGGAATGATATGCCCGCCCCCACGGCCCACCACAAAATTTGCGAGCAAAGGACGACAGATCGACTAGAAAATCAGGGAACATAGCAACCCCCACTTGCTATAAATATGTGCATCCATGTAGCTATCCATAGATAGATTTATGGGGGGCACTAGCACTAGTCCTAAAAGAATCAGTGGAGAGACAGGCACAGCTAAAGTGGCCAGGGCAGTTCACATGTGTGCATGCCTGCCTGCCCGCCCGGCCTGGAATCATGCTCCTAACTTGTTGACATCACACACCTCCACTCAGGAATATAGAAATGGTACGGACGCCCTTTTGATTTCCCAATCTTGTTGAATTGTCATCCCCAGATCAGTTCAGTTATATCCTCTTCTGGATCTGTGGATCTTGTGGGCATCAGTGTCATCCTCTGGAAAATGACCATGATGTTGAGGCAAAAAAGAAGTAACTTATCATATCTGTTGGGCTTATAATTAGACATATATACGAGTTCATGGACTGGTGCTGATGTATAGGTTAGAACCTTATAGAACATATAAGTCTTAGAACCTTATATACAAGTTCATGAACCGGATCATACGCTAGACCGGCGGTAAACATATTTCATCACCGTTGGATCGTTCTTCAGACTGGCGGTGATGAATACGACATCCCCACCGGATCATCTGCTGAACCGGCGGTGATAATTTCACAAACGACAATGAAAACTGACAGTGAGGGAGGTTCTAGAATTGGAGGTGACGAGAAATCTGCAGTAGTGTTTATTTTAACAATAACAAATGTTGGTGATTTAGATGCAAATCTAGGAGATTCATTTATACTTGTGTCATAATAAGGGGATGATAGGTACGGTAAATTTGGATGCAAATTTTGGGGTTACATCAATAGACTTAGGGTTCGCTTTACGTCATTTTTCATAAAAATGCTAGATAGATGAAATTTCAAGGGGCAATTTCAGATTATGTACCATAATGTCAAAGACAGTATTTTGGATGCAAATTTAAGGAGTTCCTTTAGACTATCTTTCATAATGGTAGATGCAAATAATGTAGATAAAATTTGAGGGACAATTTAGACTGCCTTTTTAATTGCAGAGGTGGATATAGTTTAGAGGTAAATTAATTGGAATAGATGGCTGTTATTGTTAATGTGAATTAAAGTCTATTGAAGTCATGGCTGAAAGTTTCATATTTTTTTTAATGTTGTAAATTTATATATTGTAGGGTGTCTCGGAATTTAAGGGTGTTCTACTAGCCACTCGGAGTGTCAACCTTCCATTATTATAGCATAACTAAAACGATAATGATTCCACACGGGCATCCGTGCGGCCGGACGCATCTCCCCACTCGCTATGCTCGCTCCCTCTCATCCTCACCCAACCGAAAAAACAAAATCCCCACCGTCCGCCTCCACTGAGCAGCCCACCCCCACTGCGCTGCCCCGTCGCGTGCGCCCGCCTCCACCACGCGGCCGTGCTTGCCGCAGCCGCTCCCTCCCTGGCTGGCGGCGCCGCCCTCACCCACCTTTGGGCGCGCCCTCCTCCACCGCGGTGTCCTCCTCCTCCAACGTGGCATCCTCCTCCCCCACCCCGGTGGTGCCTTCCCCACACCGGCGGCTCCTTCACGCACCCCGGCGTCCTCCTCCCCCCACCCTGGCGTCACCTTCCCCCACCCCGGCGTCCTCCTCCCCCACCCCAACGGTGCCCCTTCTCCCACACTGGCGTCCTCCCCCACCAGGAGCCCCCAATGCCCGCAGATTCGGCGGCCATGGCACTCCTCGTGCTAGGCTCTCTCTCTCTCCCCCTAGGTTGCAATTATATGTTTCAATTGTTTCAGGAGTTTTAGAGATATGTTGTATTTGTTTGATAGATGTTGCACAAGTAGATCGAGGGGATGTTGCACATGTTGCAATCGTTTCCGAGGCATGTTGCAAGAGTATATTTCAAGTGTTTCAGTGTTTCAGCGGTATGTCTCATTTTTGTTTTCCGTGATGCATTGCATGTTGCAATTGTTTTTATCTGGATGTTGCTTATGTTTCATACATATGTTGCATGTGTTTTATTCGAATGTTGCGTATGTTTGCAATGGTTTTTCAAGTATGTTCTAGGTGTGTTTTTCCAGTGTTTTATAAGCATGTTTCAGGTGTTTCAACTGCCTTCAGACGTATATTGCAACAGTTGTATTTGGATGTTTCAAAAGTAGATCGGGTGTTACATATCTTCTCCTCCCACCTTTTGTTGCATCATCTTTCCCGGAGCCGGCAGGGCGTCCATACGAACGAGGGATGGGCGATTGGCGCGATGGGCGACGCTGCCTCCAGAGCGAGATGGGCGTTGGGCGCGATGGGCGACGCTACCTCTAGAGCGGGATGGGTGCTTGACGGAGGGGGTTGCGTCGACTCGATTCGATTCGATTTTTACATGAGGGGGCGAACGGTTGCGTCGAATGCTGGGCGGAGGGGGCTGCGTCAATTCGATTCTATTTGATTTTACGTGAGGGGGTGGACGGTTGCGTCGAACGGAGCCATGTCCGAACGTAGGCCTAGGGCCGGACGTCCGTGCGCTAGGTTTGCCGTAAAAAAAAGACACAAATGTGTTATCATGTCAACCTAAAGTATTTTTAGATTAGTTTATGATGATATGTAGTTACTAGTATACCTAATTGGATATTAAAAAGAGGCGCTCGGTTCACATGGCTATTATATTAGGATACCGCCGCTACCTTCCTAAAAGGCTTGCTGCATCACCTTTCCTTGCATCATTGTTCGCTTTTATTGTGACCCGACACCGATATTGCTCCCACAACTCCCCAAGAAACCCGATCACCGATCGCCACCACGTGAGACAACCAGCCCTAATTAGAAAAGAAGAAAAACGATGGAAGCACTAACTAGTGTCACCGCCATGGATGTGAGGAAAGTGGCAAATGAGATGAGAGAATGAATAATGATGGGGATAGAGATTTGGACCCCCACCCCACCGTGCATGATGGATGGATTAACATTAACAACAATGGGGCAGGATGGATCGGCGACCTGAAAGAAGAACGAACTGTGCATATGCTCTGTGCCTTGGAGGGATGTGGGTTTGCCCGGACAACTCATGCATTAACATCCAAGCCGGGGAATCTGGAGACAATGGCATGATTTGAGGGGATGTGGACGCATGTGCCCCATGATCTGATACTCCCCTCCTCATTGAGCACCCACACACACACATGAGCAGATGAGCTGGAGCTGTCCCTCCTCCGTGTTTCGGTGATGTATTGCTGTAGAGTCGGTGTGCTGGAGCAGGTGATGGACATATAGGAAATGATTCACCTCTCTAGCTAGCTAGTGTGTCATTTGTAGAGGGTGGCATCTCAATACATAGTGTTTGTTTGGATCACCTAGAGCTAGTAGCTAGTTTGGACTAAAAATTAGTTCAAATTAAGTGGTGTTGACCTAGTCGAGGCTGAAAATTAATTTAAATTATATTGCACGCAGTATCAGTGTCATATAATATTGTCTCATTGTCTGAAAGATTGATTGTCCTATACGTGAACACTTCCACTCTAGGAGTCTCTCCTTGCAATTGGCTCGAACGAAGAACATGAGAGGCAATGACAAGGTGACTAATAGCCATCGGCGTCAATAATGAATCAGAAGCAGGATGCCTCAAAGGTCCCATGTTTTGTCCACCTCTGCCACAGTTTACTTCAGAGATCGAGCTGGCAGAGAAAAGAATCTAACAGCATCGCAGAGCCGACCGTCAAAAACCAAAATAATGTCATGGACCGATCTGCAGGGGCATCATGACAAATGAGCTAGCTACATGCATGTACATTACACTATAGAGACGTGCCATACACCGATGCACTTAACTTGTGGGTACGTACAGCTGGAGTGAACAAGAATCCAAGTCCAATGATTCCCCAGGCAGGCATGGGTACACACACGGCCGAGGTACAAACATGGACTGTGAGTGCTACTCCTCCCATAGGCGGATCCACCAATCTGGCAAGGTCTGGTGGTTGCCAGACCTGCTAGCTGGCTCGACCGTGCAAGTATAAACCCCTCTTCCCATTGGTCACGGCAGAATATCAGTGATGAAAAAAGCACAAGGATGCTCTGCGTTCACGTACATAGGTATTGTGGGTCGTTGAATGACCAAAATATAAATGAAAATTTTTCTATTACTAGTACTAGTATATATTGATAATATCACAGTATATATTTCGCTATTGCACTGACTAGCGATTTTGCACTTATATTCCACTGAATAGTTTCATTTCACATCGTTGCCCCTAACACCATATCCATGATTCATTTTTACAATGCTTCTTAAGAAACTATGCAATCATCTATGCCCGGAAATTGACGAAATTGTAGCTCGATCTAATAGAATTTTCTAAAGTTTGACTAAGTTTATAAAAAAGAGTATCCATATTTATAACACAAAATAGGAACAAATATACTCATGTCGAATCTAATGACCTTTATTTGGTATAAAAACATTGATAATTTCTGCATAATTAAACTCAATATAATTTGACTTGTACTATGCTATAATTGCATTCTTCTCTGAACGGGGAAATGAGTTGTAGCTTATTAGGTGCGCATGACAGTTGACAACACCCCCTATGAGATGTCAAGCTCTTGCACCTATAGTGATAGCTTCGCCATAGGTGGATTTTAGTCTTGGATCCGTCACTGACTCCTCCTACACAATAATCAGCAGGGAGGCTCATGCGTGTTTGGTACATTCTTTCTGGTGGATCGGATCCAACTACCTAAGTTCGACGTGCAATTAAAATGAAACCAGCAGGACACATCACACATGCCTGCCGGCTGCATGGATCCAGGGCTCTGCCCGCCCGGTCGTGAGAATTTTTTTAATCCCTAGGATACGCATCTTGATGAAGGCCAGCAATGCAAATAATAGTACAGGGATAGAGGGAGGAGATCTTCCTTTTGGGGACACTGTCCTTGCTGTACCAGTGGAATCTGCCTCGGAAAGGGGTGGTGCTTACCCTAAAATTGAGACAACGTGAACCACCGGAGTTGTACTACATCTACTTATTGGCTTTTGGATGATTGGGCAGTTGCTGCTGCTGCTAATCATCTAGCTTTCTGTAGCAAGGTACTCCATACGCAAACTAGCCCAACCTGCACAGCGATTATCTTAGTAAGTTCAGGGCTTGAGGCACCATGTGCCACATGGGATTCATTACCCCCTTCCTCTTTTTATTTGTGAGTGTGTAGGGTGATATGTTGCCTCCAGCTCCAAATTGAAGATCACTAGCACTACATTCTTGATCTGATAGAGCAGTAAGCAAAGCAGAGTTATACTACCGTTGCCTTGAGAATCTTGATCTTGTCAGCTATTGTTCCAAGTTACACCAAGGAAAATCTTTTGAACGCGTCTGCTTGTAGTATTGCCGTATCTGCTGCCTGTAAGATGGCTGCAAGGTTATATCATAAACCATGATAGGAGTACTAGTAGTAGCTTCTGTTCTGAGAAGTGAGAACCCATCGTCAGTGAGCACTGCTGTCTGTTGAGCACTGGAGCACAGAGGCAGCAATCTTTCCTGCCGTCCGGCAAGAGTGGAAGGAGGCAGTCGTCAACATGGACTGGATAACCATCCGCAAACAAGAGAAAGGCAGCTTTACCGAGAACAGACTACAGAGACATTGATCCTTCCAATCCACGCTCGAGTCTGAAACGCCTCTCCCTCCGCTAGTCCTCTGCTTTCGGTGGGCATCATTGCTGCTGCAGCGGAGTGGTCGAGTGGAGTTTGTGGTGGAGCCTTTTTCAGATCAGATTCAGATAAGAGAGCGTACACGACGGACGGTCTCCAAACTCCAAAGCGGAGGCCGGAGGGGACGGGAGCATCAGGCAGAGGCAGACACACGGCGTCGGCAGCGCGCTGGAGTGCCAGTGCTCAGTGCAAGCCGCAGGCTTCCGACATCGGTGCACGCGTTGCCGGCCGGTCCGGCTCCGATTCTGGCGAGCCCGCCGAAAGCGGGGAGGACGGGCAGCAGGCAGCAGCTTCCCCTGTGGCTGTGCACTGCAGTGGCAGCTTGTTTGCCTTCTCTTCCATTCTTCTGCATGTCTTTCGACACAGGTGGGCACTGCATCGGCTGCTTTCCTCAGCCAGGCAGGTTCAAGCCCGACCACCAGCAAGCTCTGCGACTGCGAAATTTCGCTTATTTATTGTGAAAGAAAAATACTATTTAATGGTTAGCTGATTTGGCTAATAAGTTTAAGCGAACATGGCGTTGATCTCCAAATAAGTCGCTGTTCCTGTCCCGGTCATGTCAAGTCGGCACTACTTTGTTTCGTTATGATATGCATGCAGGTCAAACTTTTCAACTTTAATTAGGTTTGTAGAAAATGTGTGTAGCATTTATATCTCAAAATAAGTTTATTATTAAAGTATATTCAATGATCTATCTAACGATCCTAATTATGTATTATAAATATTAATATTTTTTTTATATATAATGAGTCAAAGTTAAAAAAGCTGATTTCTTGAGAATAACTTCTATTTTAGAACGAAGGATACATTATAATATACTCCCTCGTCCCCTAATATTTACACATACTAGTAGTATGCTGTTTAAATTTTATCCCAAAATAATGGTGGATAGAGATCAATGTACGGCTTTGGAGGTTAACAGACTAAAAAAACAGAAAACAAATCATGCCGGCACTTCCTATCCACGCTCATTCTCACTAGCCACTCATTGATTTATCATTAATTAAAATGGAGATAATAGTGGCTAGACACCCGCACTGGTTGCCTGCTCCGTTTCACGCGTGCCCACACCTACGCGGAAAACACTGTGCCTCCAACCGGTACACGGTACGTGGGAACAACGCGTCAGTTTCGTCTGCCTAGCTTGTGCCACTCCGTTTCCCACGCGCATGCACGTGGGGATGGCCCAGCGCCCGCTCCACTTCTCGCATGCATGTGAGAACCGCCTGCGCCTATTCCGTATCGTGCTCATACGAGGGAATCCACGCGTCCCGTCTGCTCCGGCCTTTTTATTCGACGCTTGAAACATGGAACACTTGCAACATGAAACACTTGCTATAATATATGTCTAAAATTAGATGAAACATTTAGAACATACACTTGCAACATATGTGTATAGCCACTGCAACATATGCAATACGCAGATAAACACACTTGCAACAGACATCTGAAACAAATGAAACATTTTGAATAGGAATTTGTAATATACGTCTGAAAACAGATGAACATTTGGAACATACACTTATAACATACATGTATATTGCAATATATGCAACACCTGATCTACTTTTGCAACATCCAAATTAAACACTTGCAACATCCAATTGCAACATGTGCTTTCAACGAACATCAACGCGGAGCTAATCGGTGGCACGGACCACGACAACCTAAGCAGTGCGCTAAGCAAGAAAGTGGGAAAGAAGAGACTCAAAGAGTGAGGAGGCATTAGGGTTTGGGTAGGATTTTATATGAGTGCATTTTCAGCCGACTACATCACAACCATCCAAACTAGATCAACGCCACCGTTTGCCCAGGCTTTTGGTTTTTTTTTTTCCTGAGTGGGCCGCTTCTTTACTTTTGGGGGGAGAACTGCCTGTGCAGGCTCGGCCATAATCAAGCCATGGCCAGGCGATGTGTGTTTTGGAGCGCGCTGGGCTGAGTTGATTTACGGGCCAAATTAAGTTTTCTTATATCCATAATTTAAGTTTCTTTTGTTATTTGATTTAAGTGCATTATTTAAGGATTTTAATTAAGTCTTGAGCTATTTACTGTTGATTTTTATTAATTCTGAGTTTGTTTTCTGTTCATATAACCTTGCTCGGCGAGATTTATATAAACTTCCGCCGTGTGCTTTTAAGATGGTCTCTGATTAAATGGAACCAACAAGAAATTTGATTGGAGATTTTGCTCATGATTAATTCTGACCAACGTTGATTTTGATTATGAGTTATTAGTTTAAAGATGATTTTTTTTTGTTTTCTACCCAATGGCGATGCAAATTGAAGTTATTTAGTTTTGACCAGCGTTGGTTTAATTTCATGAATTAAGTTATGTCTTTTTTTTGTGCGGTATGAACCGAGACATTTTGAAATATTTTTTGGGTGAGTAATGTTGCGTGTTACCTCACTAACCTCATGCATTACTTCCTTACCACAATCTATGCAGAATGTTAAGCTAGGTTGTGTAGCTATAGCTTCCTTTAACCTCTCTGTAAACCATTGCCAGTTCTTATTTGTTTCAGAATCTATAACACATACAACAACTGGATACATCTAGTTGTGCCCATCAATTACAAGCAATATGTAGCTGGATGTATTTGTTGTTGTAACTTATTTTAATACTTCAAATTATTTATTCACTGATGTAAATTATTTCTATATAATTTACAATTTCATGATCAATATTACATAAACAATGATTGATTAATTGATATATTTAATTATTCAATATTTATGGATAACTACATTATTGTTATAAGCTATCCTTGTCTATGTTATATACCCACAAATTATAAATTTTGTAGTTATCAAAACATTGATAAAACAAAATGGCTACTTGTTAAATATTATCCATTATAATTTAGTTTACTTCAATATTAGAGATTATTAGAAGTGTACTTTGATTTTAATTCATTTTGGTTATCGATGAACAAAGTAGTAAAATTCTATTCATGTATCTTGAATTCAACAAAATGCACTTTGAGCTAAATTGAGTAAATATTTGAATTCGAGACACTATTTTGTATTCTTATTCAAAAATATCTGTACCCGTAATCTAATTCGAATTAAATATGGTAAAAGGTGATATTCGGATCCAATTTCATACAAAATTAGACTTGATTAGTTATTGTAATCATCTGATAGAGGTAGCTTGTTATTTTTATATCTAGTCGTAGACCTCCAATTTCGTCGTAATTATATTTCAATTAGGTTTGTCACAAATTTCATCTACTTTACTTTGTAAGATTTTGAGATCAATCGGAGATACAAAATTTTGTGAAGATAAATTTTAGTGGAGACATAGAATTATGTCCAGAACTTAAAACAAGGTGCAATTAATTTTTGTGTTTACGAGAAAGTCTTTAAAAAGAATTTTTAGCTTATGCAATCATTGACCCCTCTCTAATTACCTATTGTTTGGAATGTGATTCGGCTAACCCCAAGATTAATTAGAGCCTAAGTTTTGGTCTACCATGGAGACATCTATCCAACTAAATAGATTTGTAGTGATCGACAGTAACCTTAAGTCATCTAGGGTCTAGCCCCTAGCTCACAATGCATTTATAAATAAGAGGTGAGGCCGCTGGCATCACCAACCACGTGAAACAAGTCACCAACCGATCAGTTAGGCGCTTGAGGGTTTAGGAAAGGTTCGTCTCCCGTCTAGGGTAGTACTGGTGGTTGCTTCAACCCGAGAAGAGGGAAGAAGAGACTAAAGAGTGAGGAGGCACTAGGGTTTAGCTGGGCTTTTATATGAGTGCATTTTTAGCTGACTACATCACAACCGTCCAAATCAGGTCAACGCCACTGTTTGCCTAGGCTTTAGTTTTTTCCAAGTGGGATGATTCTATACTTTTGAGGAGAGAAGTGCCTGGGCCGGCTCTGCCATAACCAAGCCACAGCCTGGCGCTGTGTGTTTTGGAGCACACTGGGCTGAGTTGATTTAGGGGCCCAATTAAGTTTTCTTATATCCAGAATTTAGGTTTCTTTTGTTATTTAATTTTAGCACATTATTTAAGTATTTGAATTAAGTCTTGAGCTATTTACCGTGATTTTCATTACTTCTGAGTTTATTTCTGTTCAAATAACCTTGCTCAGTGAGATTTATATAAAATTCCACCGTGAGCTTTTAAGATGGTCTCTGATTAAATGGAACCAGCACGAAGTTTGATTGGCTATTTTGCTCATGATTAATTCTGACCAATGTCGATTTTGATTATGAGTTATTAATTTAAAGATGATTTTCTTTTGTTTTCTACCCAATGGTGATGCAAATTGAAGTTCTTATTAAGATGCAGTTAGTTCTGACCGACGTTGGTTTAATGTCATGATTTAAGCTACGTCTATTTTTGTGTAGTATTTACTGAGACATTTTGAAATATTTTTCGGGTGAGTAATGTTGCGGGCTATACATCAACACCATCGAACCCTTCTGTGGCAGCAACTACGCCTTTATCCACTATTTTACTTGCTGACGTTAATTATCATTAAGGCTGAAAAAGAGCCACCAAACGGACCGGTTTTGGGTGGTTCAAAAGTTCCTTCTTGTCTAGGCTCGCTCACTCCAAACTATATTTGTGTTGCCTTATCACGCTAAGGTGTCCACAACAGTGACAGATTTAAGATGAAAGTTCATCTTCAACCTTTAACCTCTCCTCCTCAAAGCAACCATGGCAAAAGTTTCTAGAGTAGCTCTAGGGGCCTCCATGGGATCGGCGGCGGTAGGGAGGGCTCAAGCCCCCTCCCTCTCCCCCTCCCCCACCACTAAATCCGTCCCTGGTCCACAATATGAGCAGATTGGCATTCATCGTCTCACGGAAAACAACACTCTTTCGAGGATAGGGTACACCTACCTAATAATATAAACAAAATTAGTAAGGTGAAGGCGTGTACATGTGGTGTTGTGGTCTAGATGATCAGGAGTCAGAACTTCAGTTACACGCAGCTGTCGAGTGTTCGGCGTGCTGGTCCAAGTACAACCGAGTGCAGCTAGCGCAACCAGTGCAGCAGCCAGCAGACACACTCAACACGAAACCACTCTCAGAGTCTCAGAGCAAGCAATGGCGGCGACGACCATGATGAAGACGTCCATGCTCTCGCTTCTGCTGCTCTCCGCCTGCTTTGTTACTACGCGTGCTTCAAGAACAGGGCCGGCCCTATAGGGGGGCATGAGGTGCGACGGCCGAGGGCCCAAGCCGGGGAGGGGCCCAAGCCCAGTTATGTAAACCCCCTAGCCCTATAGTCTATTAGGCTTAATGGGTCTATCAAAAAAATATTAGGCTTAATGAGAAGATAGAGAAGCTAGCAGGCGCTGTTCAAGAAGTGCAAGCGCGAACATCCTGGTGCTGAGCAGCGCTGCCACACGTCCTACTTCAACAGCAAGGTGTGCAAGTTCGACCGCCATGTCGATCTGCTTATCGGTGAGTTTAATTATTCTACGTACTTCACGACGACTCTGGTTCTCTTTGCTACTGCACGTGCTTTCAGATGTTGCCGGCGGCGGAGGTAGCGCTACTGGTGGCGACGAGTCCAGCTCTCCACGCTGCATGGTCTGACCAGTGATGGATTTAGAGCATCTCCACCAGTCTCCCAATAAAATTCCCCCAATAATTTAGTATTGGGGTAGCCCAATATTTACTTTTTATGTTATTGGAGGAGATGCTTTTGCAGTTCCCCAATATCTCATCCCCAATATGTGATTTTGGCCCATATTACAAATTCTGGACCATGTTGTAGCAAATTGACCCATGGATATTTTTCACGTCAAAATAAGTTGTTGATGTCTTGTTTGTCGCATACTTAAGACCAAAGATCGAAAATGCAATAACAGTTTGTTCAACAATAAGAAAATGAAATTAAACATACTCACACAAGAATATATCATAAACAAGATATAAAGAGAGATGGCATGACATTGTTTCCAAGTGCAGAATCACCAATGGGTGTGTTTGCGCCAAAAGAACAGATGATTGGGGAGGTTGCAAGTGCCCCTTTATTTGAGGGGAGATGGGTGTTTTTTTTTGGCCACCAAAAATTGGGGAAGGTATTGGGGCACTGTTGGAGCATGAAAATTGATCTATCTCCCCCAATAATTTTGTTTTATGGGGATGAGGGGTTGTATTGGAGATTTGTTGGAGATGCTCATTTAGAATGAAAATTAAGGGGGCTGAAATCGTCATAGCTTCTCCTCAAAACAACTACGTTAAAAAATCTTGTAGGGGCTCTAGGGGTAGAGGGGGCTTGAGCCCCCCACCCTACCGCTAGATCCGTCTATGAGTTTGTGGTTCTAGCTACTAAAAATATATTATTATGTATACGAATAAATGCATGCTGCTCTTGTGTGATGGCCTGGTTGTGATTGATGATTATATATATATATATATATATATATATATATATATATATATATATATATATATATATATATATATATATATATATATATATATATATATATATATACACACACGAAGATGATTTGGAATAAACTTTGTATTCAGAGATACTTGAATACACGATTGCGGCAATTGAAATAAAAAACACAATTCCTGAATACATGTGATCGTCCTTCACAGCTGCTGCACATCAAAAAAATATGATGACATATTAGCATGCGACCTCTAGAATACCGAGTACTCACAAGAACTGATCTCGATAAAAAAAACATAAGTCCCGTTGACCTCAGAATAAACTAGATGAAATTTATGAACTAATACCCAATTGAAATCACGTCAATCGGATGTATAAACTCGAGATATCAAAATAACAAGGCAAGCACGCTGTTTCGGATAGTGACGAGAATTGATTGATTAAACCCTGATTTCATGATTAAGCAAAATCTGTGAAAGATTAATCAACCCAATTTCTCAAATCACTAACCTCATGCCCCAGCACGATTTAGATGGATGAATACAAGCGTGTATGCTTGACAACAAGAGATCAATCTAAAATCAAAAGCTAAGCACGCAAAAACAACGATGAACGGGAGAGGAACGAGACCACCAACATATCGACTTACACAGCTTGATCTTTATTGAATCGTAGATGTATTTAAAAGATGCATCACACAGGAAGTCTCCATAAATTCCAAACCCGTAAAAGCAGTCACCTACTGCCTGTCTATTCTTCCTCGTGAAAAAAACCCTCTGCCGTGCCTGCTTCATAGGCAAAAGATAGAGCATAGGATGCAGCTGTCGCCTCGGCTTGAAGAGCGTCCATACAATGATCAATTCTCCGTGCACCTGAGCCTAGCACTTCACCATGATCATCCCTGATGATTGAGCCCCAGCCGGATCTCTACTCTCCTCCCAGAATGAGCCATCAATGTTAATCTTCACAAAATCAGGCACTGACGCTCCTAATTGATGAAGAACTTAATGTAGATCTGGCGAACGGGCTTGGCACTACGAAAATGGTGGAGCTCTCTTAGTGCACTAAGTAGCAATAAGAACACTAACACTAGTACTAGTATATGAAAATCTTCACTATGAGGCATTTGATAGGGAAAAACGCATACTAAATTTTAAATGTTAAACACTAGGAGAACCCCGCATCTCATATTCTGGTTGTGTGGGCGGTTAAGTCACGACATGAGTGGTGTGGTGCTAACAAAGGTTTTGCAGCTCCAAGAGAAACAAGAGGAGTGAGTGATAGATGGTTGGGGGAAAAGTGAGAAATGGAAGAAAGGATATTTTACTCTTTGATATTAGATATAGATATATAGAAAAAAAGAGGAGAGCGCGGAACACACGTGGTGAAGCTAAAAATGCTAATTAATTTTAAGTAAAATTGGTGCAAACATCAGTTGGTTTGGGCCCTGCGCGGCCGTAATGGGACACTGCTGTCCGTGTATCTTAATCGTCTAGGATGCTTGTTGCCTGCTGGCCATGTAGCCTTCGGCAAAGATTGCAGATGTTGGATTAATCCTTTAGGATGCTTTTTGCCTGCTGGCCATGTAGCGTTCGGCAAAGACTACAGATGTTTGGATGGAACCTGGGGTGGATTATTATGGCCTGCTGGCTTTGTTGGCTTCGGCCAACCCCAATGGATGTATGTTCAAGGATTTGTCAAGCTGCGAACTTCAGATTTAAATGTCACAAAAAGATTGTGCAATTCTGTGTTGGAATGTGAGAGGGCTCAATGATGGGGCAAAGAGAGCGAGCGTGCGAAACCTGATTGTTTCTTCAGGCGCAACGGTGGTATGTCTTCAAGAAACAAAAATTGAGAATTGGAATCCGCAACTACTCAATGAAACATTAGGGCCGGATTTAGCTTCAGACTGCACATTTCTGCCATCAAGTGGAGCTTCGGGAGGCATACTCATGGCGGCATCCGAGAGATTTTTTAAGCTGCTCCCAACTCGGATAACAGAACATACTGTCTCTGCCAGGATCACCATGCTAGAAGAAAACATTTCCTGGTGTATAACGGGGGTGTATGGACCACAAACTGACCTATAGAAGATTGCCTTCATGCAAGAGATATCGGACCTAAAACATCATATGGATCAGCAGTGGCTATTGTTAGGAGACTTTAATTTAATCTATAGTGCAAGATAAAAATAATCAAAGAGTAAACATACCAATGCTGAATAGATTCAGAGATACCATCGACAATCTACAGCTAGTGCCACTTCATTTGTTTGGGAGGCGCTTTACATGGTGTAACGATCAACAAAATCCAACGATGACAAAGATTGACCATTTCCTGGCAACAGCGGAATGGTTAGAAATCTTCCCAAGGATAGATCTACAGGCGCTGGCATCTTTAGGTTCGGACCATTGTCCGCTGTTCCTACAAGGAGATACATCTCTTGAATTTTATCGCGGATTTCGGTTCGAAGCGTATTGGATCAATATGCCAGGTTTCATGGACACGGTTAAAATGACTTGGGAGCAACCGGTTAACACTCAAAATGCTTTGTTACGCATGCATGTCAAACTCGTGCGCACAGCAAGGGCTCTAAAGATATGGAGGCGGACTATCTTTAGTGAATGGAAATTGAAGTCGGCTTTTCTTCAAATAATTCTACTAGAATTAGAAAAGGCACAAGAGCGAAGAATTCTAACGCCAGAAGAGCACGAATTTAAGAAGTATCTTAAGGCTAAATCTGTGGGGATGGTGGCTGTACAAAAGGCAAGGGCCAAACAACATTAGAGACTCAAGTGGATTCGGGAAGGGGATGCCAATACTCGTCTATTTCATATTTATGCAAATGCATGAAGGAAAAAGTCTTTTGTCAGCGCTTTACACAGTGACGAAGGAATGGCAACAACTCAGCAAGATAAGATGAGAGTTGCGGTGGACTTCTTTACTAAAGCGGTGGGAACAAATTCGTCGAGGTCGCGCAGGCTAAACTGGGCAGCGTTGGGATATACTCCTTTCAATCTAGAAGACTTGGATATGCCATTTACGGAGCAAGAATTATTCGAAATAGTAAAGTCCCTACCGTCAGAGAAGGCTCTAGGGCCGGATGGGTTCATTGGTATTTTTTACAAAAAATGTTGGGAGGTGATCAAGGATGATCTCTTTCAAGCGGTCATGGGATTCTACAATCATAAGACATCTAAAATGCACCTGTTCAACGAAGCAAACATTGTACTGTTACCCAAAACTCAGGATCCGGCTACAATGGCAGACTATAGGCCCAATAGTTTAATTAACAGTCTTACCAAAATTATTACAAAAATCCTTGCAACAAGGCTGGCACCGCATATGAATCAGTTGGTCTCTCAAGCACAAAATGCGTTTATCAAGAAACGATGTATCCATGATAATTTCCTTTATGTTCAAAGAGTGATCCAGCTGCTTCACAAAAAAAAACAGCAATCTCTATTTATCAAATTGGACATCCCAAAGCCTTTGACTGTGTTGGATGGCAATATTTGTTGGAAGTGCTATCTGCCTTGGGATTCAGTACCAAGTGGCGCAACTGGATATCCTCAATCCTTGGAACATCATCTTCAAGAATCCTAATCAATGGATGAACGACTCAGAACATCAAACATGCCAAGGGCTTGAGACAGGGAGATCCTCTGTCGCCGATGTTTTTTTATCATTGCAATTGACCCGCTGCAACGAATAATTGATCAAGCAGCTAGGCTGGGTCTCTTGCAACCTGTGCTGCCAAGCAATGCAAAACTACGATGCTCCCTTTACGCCGATGATGCAGCACTATTTGCACATCACCGGTAGAAATAGCCAGGCTGCAAAAAATTTTATTATTATTCGGTGAGTGTTCAGTATTGAAAGTGAACATGAACAAAACCGAGATTTTCCCAATTCGGATGCAACCTGAAATGGTGAACAATATCATGCGGAATTTCCCGGGCAAAATAAGTGTGTTCCCTGGGAAATACTTTGGGTTGCCCGTACCCACTAGAAAGTTAAGTAAGATACAAGTCCAACCATTAGTAGATAAGATTGGTGCAAGGCTACCTGGTTGGAAAGGGAAATTTCTTTCATCATTCGAAAGAGAAACATTGGTGAAAACCGTACTGTCAAGTTTGACAATATATCACTTAACTATTTTCCAAGCGCAAAAATGGTTGATTAAGAAAATCGATCGCATTAGAAGAAGCTTTCTATGGAGGGGGGAAACTCTAGACAGGGTCAGTGGAGGACACTCGCTAATAAATTGGCCCACCACTTACCCAAGATCAAGGGAGGTTTGGGGATTTTGGACATGGACAAGTTTACTAAAGCGCTTAGGCTACGTTGGATGTGGTTTGAATGGAAGCAGAAAAATAGAGGGTGGACGGATCTAGAAGTTCCTTGTGATAAAGTGGATCGAGATCTCTTCTATGCTTCTACCATAGTTACCGTTGGCGATGGGAAGATGGCCCCTTTCTGGACGTCAAGTTGGATAAATGGGACCATGGCGAAATCAATAGCACCGCTGCTGTACACAAAGACAAGAAGAAAGAAGATAACTGTACATCAAGCGCTAACAACTGAAAAATGGATCGATCATATTTATCCACCCACAACGCGCGAGGAAGTAACACAATTTGTCAGGCTTTGGGAGGCAATAAGGGGAGTTGTTCGGAACGAATTAGTCGAAGATTCTATAAGTTGGAGATGGACGGCAGACAAAGAGTCCTTATCAGATTCAGTTCGTCGGAGTTTTCAGTAAGCTGAAATTGACACCGATATGGAAGGCCAAAGTGGAGCAGAAATGCTATTTTTTTGCATGGACCTTGATGCATAAGAAGATTCTTACAGCAAACAATCTCTTCAAAAGAGGATGGACTGACAAGACGGAGTGCAAGCTATGTTCAAGTGATCAAGAAACTCCAGTGGATTTGTGCAAAGACTGCCTATGGGGGTATAGACCCGTATACCCTCATGGCTCCACATGGGCCGCGCCAGACAAGGTGGCCCAATTTGCCAGAAAGGGCCACGCGGATCTCCAAACTTCTCGGCGAACCGTGCGGAGCAAGCATAGACTACTTGATGGCCAAGGAAACCTAGTCGGTTAGGATAGATATCATATCCTTTGCGGATACAGGAGTTGTAATCGGCTGGGATTAGATTCCTTAGATCTGTAACCTTGCCCCCCGGACTATATAAGGTGGTCAAGGACCCCCTCAAATCATCACGTATCAATACAATCCACAAAAACATAGGACGTAGGGTATTACGCAATTTGCGGCCTGAACCTGGATAAATCTTGTGTTCCTCTTGTGTCACCATCTAGTTCGTTGTCTTGCGCACCTCCACCGATAATCTACTACCGTGGGCATACCCCTCGGTAGACTTCCGACCACATATCGTCGACAATGGCGCACCAGGTAGGGGGTGTGCGTGCAAACTCTATGGCGAGCCAGATGGTCAACTTCCCTTCTTCCATGGTCCTTCCGAAGGGACTAATGCTCATGATCGGGACTTTCACCTGGACCACCGGCGCTGACGGCCCCGCTGAAGCCGTGGAGGTGGTGCGGGCTCCTCCTGCGCCAACTGAATCTACATCGACAACGACGGATTCGATCTCGGGACCACTCTCGGGGTCGCCTCCTCCGACCACCTGCCGACCGCTTCCCCGCTATCAAGGGAGGCATTTTGACAATACCGATCTGGTCGAGTCTATCGATCGGGTCACCAAAGGATTGGCCGAAACCCTAACCCTAGTAGATTCGATCAGAGATCGATCTACTGAAGACCGCCATTCCCGACCAGCTTAGGCTGGCTGCCAGAGGCGCCCTGACCTTGATCTCATGATCACGGCGACTCCACAGGGGCGGACGGTTCATTACCGACCAGTACCCGCAACCGGCCTGAGGTCAGGAGATTACAAAGCCCTAATGGAGCACTCTATCAACATCTACCCATACGGGCTGGTGAACGCGGTGTCTAAGTACACCGCCCGCATACCACCCCTGTTCACGGATCCCGTTGAGCGCGCCCACGTTCCAGATCTCCGTCTGATAGACCTACCTAAATCAGACCACCCCGCACCTACCATTAATGTGGTAGAGATCAGGCAGATCAGAGAGGGTTCGCTCTCTACAATCCTGGAAGAAAGTACCGGGTCTACCGAATCTCATGGGACTAGCTATACCCGCACCCTCATCGATCCATATGGGCAGGAGTTCCTAGCCTTTCCACCCGACTTCCCAGCTTTTCCACCCGACTTCAGAGGCGCCGTCTTCACTGTCAGCAACGACGAGCCCCCTCGCGACGGAGAGACCGATCAAGAGAGGGTTGCTCGGGAAGAAAGAAACGCCGATCGTAGGGCTCGGAGAGTCGACCTGGAGAATGCTGAGAAAGATGCTGCTGGCCAGCACGATATCCGTCGTGATCTAACCGATGCTTTCGACATGTGCGACAACTAGCAAGTGTTCAAAACACCGAGCGCCAACATTGCCATTGCCATGAATGAATTGAACAAGCTCCCTGAATCCCCGGCGCTTGACGCTGTCAAGGCTTATTTGAAGGTGGCTACAGTCCAGGTCAACGAGAGGCATACACCCACTCCATCGGCGTCCACCACCCGAAGTCATCGCCAACAAGGATCTTGGCAACGGGGAGGTCCCTATCTTTACCAAGGTCACAACGTAAACTACGAGGCGCACCATCCCCGAGATTAAGGCAGAAGGCGCGATGCCGACCAGCGAGGTGAGCATGATGCCGATCAAGGGGGCGAACATAACTAGCAAGGTGGGCATGGCGCACGTCATGGAGGAGAGCGTGTTGCAAACCGCGGTGGTGGTCGTGGTCGACAGCGCGGTGTCGACCAGGAAGTGGAGCAGCCCGGAGGTTGACAGTTGGTTGCTCTGATCCCGACCACCGACACTGACTGGAGAGAGCCATTCGTCAGATATCTCACCTCTACTGAGGTTCCCCAGGACAAGACCGAGATGGAACGCCTCGTACGACGTAGCAAGCATTACTGTTGGTCAAGGGGAAACTTATGCACAAAAATACAAAGGAGGAATTATTACAAAAATGCGTGTCCTAGGAATACAGAGTGAAGATTTTGGAAGAGATTCATGCTGGCACTTGTGGCAACCATGCTGCTTCGCGCACACTAGTCGGCAAGGCTTTTCGAGTAGGTTTCTATTAGCCTTCAGCCGTCGCCGATGCCAAGAAGCTGGTCCGTCATTGTGAGGGGTGCCAGTTCTTCGCCAAGCAGACTCACGTTCCAGCTCACGAACTCCAGACAATTCCAACATCCTGGCCTTTTGCATGCTAGGGACTGGATATGATCGGGCCTTTCAAGCCGGCTCTGGGAGGCTTCCGCTGGGTTTATGTCATTATCGACAAATTTTCTAAATGGATTGAGTACAAACCTTTAGTCTCGGGGACTGCGAAGAAGGCAGCTGAGCTGCTTGACGAAATTATCCACCATTCGGCCTGCCTAACAGCATCATCATCGACCTAGGGTCCACGTTCAATGGTAACGATTTCTAGAACTTCTGCGATGACAGAGGCATAGTTATCAAGTACGTATCGGTGGCGCACCCAAGGGCTAACGGGCAGGCTGAGTGAGCCAATGGTATGATTCTTGATGCGCTGAAGAAAAGATTGTATAGGGCAAACGATAAGCATCCTGGGAGATGGTTGAAGGAGCTGCTGGCCGTGGTCTGGGGACTGAGGACCCAGCCTAGTCGCAATACCGGTGTTTCTCCGTACTTCATGGTCTTTGGCTCTGAGGCTGTGCTACCAGCTGACATTGCTTTCCAGTCTCCACGGGTCAAGAACCATGACGAGGAGAGGTCGACCAAGGCCAGAGAGCTCAAGGTTAATTGTGCCGAGGAACAACGCCTTGACACCTGCGCGCGCACTGCTAAATATTTCGAAGGCTTGCGCAAGTACTATAACCACAATGTCAAGTACAGATTCTTCATGGTCGGCGATTTGGTTCTGCAAAGGAAGCAGAAGACAGAAGGATTGCATAAGTTAGCGTCGCATTAGGAGGGCCCTTACATGGTCAAGGAGGTGACTAGGCCTACTTCTTATAGGTTGTGTGATCTCGACGGAGTCGACGTCCCGAATTCATGGCATATCAATCACCTTAGGTGCTTCTACGCTTAAACCGCTACTAAGAAATATATGTACTCTTTTTGTACCTCAAGTATTAAATAAATGTTTCATCGTGTCTTTGTTGTCATCTCTTCCATGCATCGCAATATTTCTTCAATTTTTGTTTACAGGTTTACCGACCAGTTTTTCCTCCTACTTGAGTTTCCCAGAGCTGGCACTGTCTCTGACTTCTCCCCACACGTGCATGAGATCCGTTCACTATGTTCCGGGTGGTCGGCAGCAGCTCCCTACCGTGGTCGGCAGTCTTACGCATGCCTAGGCTCCGTGCCTCACGTTCCGGACTGCTGATTAGGCGTGGGCTGGAGAAATTCTAGGATGGAATTATCTTAACACATGATAAAAATAGAATTTTTCACAGCTACAATCACAACTATGTATTATACAGAGATATAATAGCAGGTCCGCATGGGCACCGAGTGCTCCATCTGTTTACAAAAGCACCAACTGTTCCGTTATAACTTAAACGGCAAAATATAAGTTTTTCTCTAGCTCTAATCTATTGATTGGTCTGCCCAGTCTCGCCATACATGTCTACGTCTCTGATCATCTTTGCGACCGTTGCCTAGGAGGTGGCTTTGAGCTGCTCTGCCTTCGCCGGGTCGGTGTTGCTCGACACGCCGGCTTGAAGCCTCCTCAGGTCCACCCCGAGATAATGTGACCGCACCACGGACAGGACGTGGGCAGACACGTACTCGCCAGCATCGCGGATGTATTGCTTGAAGTAGGCCCAGGAGCTCTGACATTTCTCGACGATGGCCTCTGGTCGGACTGGCTAGTCGGTTGGCCCCTCTTCTGGTTCCATACCGATCAGGTCCATTACGGGCTTGATTCCTTCTTCCATCGCCTTGCACTTCGACGCCCAGTGGTCCTTTTCCTTCATCAGTGCCTCCAGATGTGTCTTGGCGTTTTGGCGCACAATTGCATTCGAGCATAAGACCATGCTGAGCATGATGACTTATACCGATGGGAATCAATAACTAAGTGCTCGGTAACTTACTTGCGAAGTCCTTGTCCAGCTTGATCACCCGCTCTTTCAGCTTGGTGTTCTCGCTGGTCAGGCGAGCAACCTCGTCCTTGCGCTCCTTGTCAAGCTAGGTGTTCTTCTCCATTAGCTCCTTGTTGCTCTCTGTTAGCCGAGCTAGCTTGTCAACAAGGAGTGTCTTCTCTGCCTCCATGCCTGTTGAGCAGAGAGTGGGCTATCAGCCAGTCATAATCGGAGTAATGTGCGAACATTTTGTCATATACCTCTCTTTTCTTAGTCAAGCAGGTGGCGCTACTCATCTATGCTGGTCTGCAGTGCGTCTCGTTCGCTCCGGACCAGCTGTAACGCCTCTTGTAGGCGTACTATGTCCCCCTTCAGGGCCTTGTTTTCTTCTACTGTTGGGATGATTGTGTCGAAGCACCGTTTTCGGTACTCCGATATTTTTTCAATGCTCTGCAATGCAATGAAGTGTCAATAACAACAATTTCTGAATAAAAGCTTGATGGGCAAGATTGGGTTTCCAGTGCTCTTACCTTTATTTGGCCCATTAGGTCTTCTACTGTTTGCTGCAGTTTGCAGACGGCCCGGTCCGAGTGGTCTTCCTCGTAGAACACCCACTTGTCACCCCGCTTTCTCGCGACGCGGACGCATTGAGGCGCCACCTTTTCTTCTTCTGGTCGGATGATTTCTTCAATCTCTGCCTCCTCCCCAGATGTAGTGGCTTCAGCTGCTGGAGCCTTCGTGGCGGGGCTCCCGGTGCTGCTCTCCTTGACCACCATACCGCCCATTATACCGCCTGAGGCGGCACTGGGCTCCTCAGCAATGGGCGTGGGCTCCTTATGCTGTTGCTTAGGGCTGCGCTGGTCAGCAGTCCTGCTAGGCCCGGCACGCTCCTCGGCAGCACGGCTGCTCTCCCCAGCTGATGGCGGTTGGTTGCCCGTAGCGTGCTCCACATCTTCCGTGGACTCCGGCCCACACCAGCCTAGTAAGCTACCGCTTTCGGATATCGAAAAGGGGTTATAATATTACTTACAATTCCGAGCGCCTGAATGCGGCCCTGAATGGCCGACCGCTTCGGCTTCCACTCTCCGTTGTGTGGGTTCCAGCCGCTTGGCTGCTGCTCGCCTACTGCCTCCCAGCCCGACCACCAGCGGGGACTACTGAGTCAGTCTGGCCCGCGCTCGGTATGGCTGTCTGGGCCGATGTCGCTGCTCGAGGTGGTGGGGGCGCCCCAGGGGGTGTCGCTACTCGGGGCGGAGTGGGTGCCCTTGGGAGTGTTGCTGTTCGGGGAGGAGTGGGTGCCCTTGGCGGCGTCGGCGCTTGGGGCGCACTCTGCGTCCTCTGCTGGCGTGCAAGCGGTGTCTCGTCCTCTTCGTCTTCCTCGTCATCGGTCAAGCCGGCTATGACTTTACGACGTTTCCGACTACCCTCCTCGTCGTCGATGATCAATGGACCCCCCGTGCCTAGGGGGTCCGTGGACTTCCTCTTCTGGGAAGGCCCCTCTGGTGCGGGGCGCTTCCCAGTTGCCTTTCTTGTCACCCGAGGTTCCTGTGCGTCTACGTCGGCTGGCCAGTCGTCTGCGGGTGCGTCGGAGACATACACTGATGCTCGGTCCTGGCCACGGATCTTGCAGACATCAGATCAGGAGTTACGATTGTGGACCAGTTACTATTAATATCAAATTGACACTGTGGGCTATTTTAAGCATACTTGAGGTGGCGGCGATGTCAACTTGTACGCCTTCATAGTGCTCGGCAGCTGGTGGTATCCTATCAGGTCGAACAGCTATGCCAACCACCAGTTCACCTCTTCGTGCGAGAGGTTCCTTGCAGACTCCCTGGTGGGGTCACCTGACCCCGAGTACTCATACAGCGGGTGCACCCGCTCCTTGCACGGTTGTACCCACCTGCAGATGAAGTTCAGGGCTATTGTTGGCCCGTCTAGCTGGCTCCTGTCAAACATCCCGAGCAGCTCTTTAACATGTACCATTTCGGCGCTGGTTGGCCTTGCCGACCAGCTCTCCTGCTGCTCGGGGATCTGTGCGACGTCACAAGCGATGAATGGCTCTTGCTCTTGCTGTACGTAGAACCACTTCTTATACCAATCTCTCATGGACGAGCTGAGGGGTACATTGAGGTACTCGGCCTTCATTCCATCATGAAGGTTCAGGTAAGCTCCCACAGCTACTTTGGATCCTCCCGCGCCTCCTTTCTTCTTCAGGCAGAAAAAGTGCCTCCACAGATTGAAGTGGGGCTGGATGCCGAGAAATGATTCGCAGAGGGTGATAAAAATCGACATCGACAGAACAAAGTTCGGGTGGAGGTTGCAGATGCTAATCTTATAATAGTCACACAACTTGCGAAGGAAGGGATGGCACGGATTCCCAAATCCGCGCCAGTAAAAATCCTCAAAAACAACTATTTCACCAGGACGGGGGTCTGTATAGCTCTCATCGTCTGACGTCCTCCATTCGCCGATTGTGGCCTCGGCCATCACTCCGGCGGTGACGAGCTTCACCAGGGTGGCCTCCGTGCTCATCGACTTGCTCCACTCCGCCGCCATGAGCTGCGCTCTTGCTCCACGGCTCCCGCGCGCCATCCTCTTTTCCTTCTTCAGTCGCGGAATGCGGTTGCGGTGTGAGGGGTGGTGTTGGAGCGGCTGGATCTGGTGGCGATTGGATCTAGGGTTTGGCTTGCAGAAAAAGTGCCTCCATGCGTCATTAACTTTTCGCAATGACACTTAAGTGGGCACACTTCATCAAAGATGAATTGTTTTTCTTTTTTCCTCGGATCACCATGCATTTTTCTGACAAGGCATTTTCCGACAAGTGCGGTGGTCAGCTGTCAGCTGAACTGGTCGGAAGAGGAGGAATATTCCTCGGCAGACCACTCTTCTGGTCGGATGTTCCAAGACTTCAAGGCTCACTGGTCGGAGAAGGTCAAGACGGCGTGTCGCTTCAAAATACATAGTGCTCGGGGACTAGCTGTGGGGGTATAGACCCGTATACCCTCATGGCTCCACATGGGCCGTGCCAGACGAGGTGACCCAATTTGCCAGAAAGGGCCTTGCGGATCTCCGAACTGCTCGACGAACCGTGCGGAGCCAGCAGAGACTACTTAATGGTCAAGGAAACCTAGTCGGTTAGGATAGATATCGTATCATCTGCGGATACAGGAGTTGTAATTGGCTGGGATTAGATTCCTTAGATCTGTAACCTTGCCCCCGGACTATATAAGGCGGGCAAGGACCCTCCTCAAATCATCACGTATCAATACAATCCACGAAGACGCAGGACGTAGGGTATTACGCGATTCGCGGCCGAACCTGAATAAATCTTGTAATCCTCCTGCGTCACCATCTAGTTCGTTGTCTTACGCACCTCCACCCATAATCTACTACCATGGACATACCCCTCGGTAGACTGTCGACCACATATCGTCGACACTGCCCTTTTACCAAGGAGGTTTGGGGGCGTTATAAAACAATGGTTCAATCTGTCAGCATTAGATTCAGTTAATGTATCAGGTTCCCTACACTCGTACTTGTGGAGATGCCGGCGGAAAATTGATAAAAACCAAAGAAGGAAGGTTGATGGGATCTTCATCTATTTCTGGTGGAGCATTGGGAAGGAGAGAAATCGAAGGATTTTTCAGCACACCTCTCTTAGGCCGCTGCAGGTCGCTGGACTCTGCAAGGATAAGATCATGCAATACCACTTGGCTACGACTCACAGGAATGATGAAACATTGCAGTAGTTCAGGAGCGGTGTCAGCTCTCTTCTTTTTTAGTCGTTTGTGCTCAGATACTACCCAGTTGTTGGTGTTGTTTTTCTTTTGTTTTCTCTTTTTTCTCAAGCGGCGTTTTTTCTTAAGTGGTTTTGTTCAGTTGTTTGGGTTTCCTATCAGTGCTGTTAGAAATCTTTTGTAAAGTTTTTTTCTTTTATATCGTCTAATAAAACTTGCGGCAAAGCTTTTGTCGTCCTTTCGGAAAAAAATAAGTAAAATAATACAATATGATAGTATAATATCCTACCCCTATCAAAAAGAATTTATTTTGAGTTTGGTTTGAGTTAAACTATCTTAGGTTTAACTAAGTTTATAAAAAATAATATAAATATTTATGACTCCAAATAGATATTCTCTAAAAATATATTTCATGACGAATATGATAAAATATATTTACTATGATAAATATTAATATCTTTAAATTTAGTCAAACCTAAGATGCTTTGGTGTAATACTATGCTAAAAATGTTTTTTTATGAGACAGAGGGAGGAAAAAAATATTAGATGTGAAATGTGCAGTAGATAGATAGATGTAGATAGATGGGGTAGATGTATTTCAGGTCCCAGAGACTTTCTTCTCCATGAATCCGTGCACGCATATACCTAGGCCCTTATGCTTTCTCGTTAACACAAGATAGTATCGGAAATATTCATCATTGTATCTGACTCTGATTGCAGCCTTAAAATAAATGTGCACGAATCCTCATTTGGATATCACCATGTACACCTAGGCCATCGTGCTATCAATGTACTCTCCCTGTCTCTTAATATCTATAGTCGTGGGAAACGTGCTGATCAAACTTTCATAATTTTAACTATATTTATAGAAAATATTAACAACATTTATATTTTTAAATAAATTTGTTATGAATATATATTCAACGATCTATGTAATGATACTAATAATGTATCGTCAATATTAATATCTTTTTATATATATTTGGTTAAAGTTGAGTACATTGACTCCTCGAGAAATGAGATGGACAGATTAAAAAGTACGGAGGAAGTACAATATTAATACAAGGATATCCAAATAAAACGTTTATTAATTGTCAGTATATCTAAATGCTCGCGAATCCTCCATTTGGATATCTGATATCTGCATCATTACGCCTTGCTTTAGTTAGAGCTCTGCATTAATACGTACTTGAGCTCTCAAAAGCTCTATAAATAAATTATAAATATGCGTTCACGTACTGGCGTACTGCACTACCAATCCACTCACCGTACCGTAGTGGCATAGTCTCCGTACCGTTCCTTCCATTGGCCTATCAAGCTAGTTTCCGCACCCACAGTAGCTAGCGACGAACATTGCCGCTATGGCGGCAGCAACGACGACGACAATTTCCTCCACTTTCGCCGTGGTGCTCCTCTGTGCCGCGTCCTTGGTAGCAACCGGCGCCGCCGGTGGCCACCACCATCTCGAGGCCAACAAGGCCAACGACCTGGTGGCGAAAACGTGTGCCAATGTGACTAGGCGCCACTACAAAGGGCCTGGGCTCACCAGGCAATTCTGCGAGTCGGCGCTACGGTCAGACAAGCGCAGCGTGGCGGCCAAGGACCCACGCGACCTGGCGCTCGTGGCCATGGACCTCGTCCGGAGTGGCGCCGCGGACGCGGACACCAAGGTTGGCGGCGCGCTGCGCTCCGGCACCACGGCGAAGTGGAGCAGGTACACGATGCTCCGCCTCCACTACTGCCGGCAGGACTACAACGACGTGGCGCGAGCCGTCCCAGAGTGCCGCGCGTTGGTGCAAGAGTACAATCCGCGGCGTGCCGGTGGTCGCCACGGGCAGGGTCACGGCAGCGGCAACCTGATTCCCTCTGAGTACCTGGAGTGCGCAGGCAGGCTGGTGCACGCTGCAGATGACTGCTGGGTTCACACGTTGTACCAAGACCGTGAGGCAAAGAAGGCGGTGTGGAAGGAGGTCGTCGAGGTCGCCAGTCGGGCCAACCTCGCCAAAGCTATGGTCGAGCAAATGGTTGGCGTTGCTGACGATGATGGTCATTAGAGCCTTCTACTAATTTATTTACGGAGCTATAGCTAAAACCATGTAATTTGATAACATGCTCCTATATTATCCCAACAACAAAAGAGTTATAATGACTAAGGTGACTTGAATAAAAAATTGCACATGCATAAGCCTATTTTTGCCGTTGGACCTAAGATCTGTGCGCAGCTCAATCAACTTCTTGATCTGAATCACCTTGCTGAGCAAGGATCGGTGTTTGTTTGCTAGATGATCGCCAAGCAATCTGGCCAGCTTAAGCAGAGAATAGGTTGCATTGTCAGCTAGCAGCGGAAAAATAAGAAAAATATTACCTTTAATTTGGTAGACTCTAATGAGCACCTCTACTAATAGCCCTTGAAACTATTTTGTTGTCTAAAATGATATCTTTATTATTATTATGAAAAATACATCACGTAACACCTGAATTTGCATCTAGATTACCGTAACTTACCAATATTAAATTAAGATACACTACTCTAGATCAAGTTTGAGTGTCGGAGTGTCTAAATGCCTAACTGGCTGAGTGGCTAAGTGGCCGAGTGCTAGAGTGGATGAGTGATTGAGTGGCCGAGTGATCGTGTGCCAGTGGCTAAGTGATTGAGTGACTGAGGCTACGATATTATCCTCGGCTAAGACCGAGTGACTGAAAAACAGAGTGGTCAAGTGTTTAGGTGACTGATTCTAAGTGCCTTTATCGCCGAAGTGTCTGAGTGGCTAATTGGTGAGTGACCAATTGCCTGAGTGATTGTGTGTGCTGAGACTACTATATTATCTTTGGCGGAGTGTTCGATTAACTAAGTGCCTAGGTGATTAAGTGGCCGAGTGGCTGAATGACTAAGTGATTAAATGACTAGTGGCGGATCCGGGATTTTGAACTTGCGTATTCAAAACTGTGAAGAGGTATTAATCTTTTTTATAATCTAAAACCAAGTGGCGAACGGTAAAATTTTGCCATGCTAAAATTTTTATTTGCGAATCGGTAACATTCGTTTAACAATTCAATTAGCAATGCTAAGTGTTTAGCAATTTGGTATATATTTAAACCATTAATTACAAACCAACTCAAGTGTGTGCTGTATAGGAACATAGCACGATGCCGACCAGAACCTGTAGCCCCCCGTGGCGCCGTGCCCCCAGACACTGCCCTTCGGCTTGCGCTCCGCCGACGGACGTTCGCCGGTCAGGTCACACGCTCGCAGCCCCGTGCCCGTGCACCACTACGCACAGCGCACGCCAACCTGGCTCGGGTACTCACGCTGCCTGGCGTGGGAGAAACTGGGCCAAATGCCCACTGGCCTTGTTGGGCCATCGAGTGGGGAAGAAAAGCTACAAAAGAATTACGTCCGTTGAATTGTTATAGGATATTCGTTTTGGCTTCTTTTTCCTACACCATACATGTATATACACTCACTATACATAAGGATAAAAACGGTCAGAAACGGTCGAAAACGGACTTACGATATAGAAAAACGAAAACGGTCGGTTCGGAATATTTCTACATTTAGCAATTAAAGAGTATAAAAAATGGTTGAAAATGGTTGTGAAACCAATTGAAACCGACAATTTTTATGTTAAAAACGGTTTATAATATAGAAAACGAAAACGGTCAATTCGGAATATTTCTGTTCCGTTTTCATCCCTAACTATACATATAAAATTTTCTGGAAAAAAATTGGATATTCAACTAAATACCCTTGAACAGAAGTGGGCTTTCCCATGAGTGATTAAATGCTTGAGTGCTTGAGTCTACTATATTGTCAGTGCCTGAGTGACTTCTTGGCCAAGTACTTGAATTGCTGAGACTGAGAGCCTGAGTGCCAAAGCATCTGTAGTCGTGGGTCAACTCGTCCAGGAGAGAGAGTGCCACCTACGCCATAAATGAAGGTTTGGTTCGTTTGTTTTAAAAGTCGTACTTTTTCAGCTAACAAATAGTGTTTTCGCTCATAACAAATCAACAAATAGTACTTTTTGTCATGGCTTTTTAATGAAGCAAATAGGGCTTAAATAGATGCATCCAAAAATCAGTTCACTGAGCGGAGAGGACACAACCTCCTATGGCCCTCTGGCGGACGGAGAAATAATTTTTTATTGCTGATAGCTGCCGACGAACGAACCGATGCAAAAGGTTTACATCGACTCTCCTCCCTCTCCTCCTTGGTTCGGTCTGCTCTAGTCGACGAACTGAATCAAGCTGGTAACACGTAGGACGATGCATCAGTTTGTTTTCCCCACTAGAGCCGGTCAACTGATCATGAGGTTGAGTGATTTATGTGGCTGATGCTACAATATTATCCCTGGCTAAGTGACTAAGCGGTGGAGTGGTTGAATAGTTGAGTAGCTAAGTGGCTAATTAAATGATTAAGTAACTACTCCCTCTGTCCCATAAAAACTGCCGCTGGGGAGTTTAAAATTTGTCCAAGAAAGACTGTCGCGGGGAGTTGAAGGCCGGCAGCAGCAGTAATAAAAAAAACAAGAAAACTTCCTGTCCCCTCATTTCCTGCTCTTGCATATCCATCCTCTCCTATAAGAAAAAGAGGTAGACGCGTGGACACACTCTCCTCCACTCATTTCCTGCTCCTGCACCTCCCCACTCCCGATCGATCAGCAATGCCTAATGTTCTTGGTAAACGTGCTTGGTCATAGAACGACGGTTTTTGCGGGATGGATGGAGTAAGTGACTAAGTGACCGAGTGATTGAATGGCTAAATATATATGTTATACAGTTATACTATTAATCCATTAAAACATTTAAGTTTCGGTAATGCTTAGGAGTGGACGTTTGCCCGAACGGACACTGCCTTCCTAGGCCTACGCGGCCCACCAAGCCTGCCTCCTCCTCTTTATGTCTCCCAAGTCCCAAATCTCTCTCTCAAAAATATCTACCAACTTGCTCGCCCATCGCACGCTTCATGGCGCCGTGTGGCTACCGTCCATCCGCCCTACTCTGCATTTGCCCCCGCAGCCATCTCCCCCACTTGCACCCACCATGTGTCGTTCACTTTCACTCCTGCCCATCGTGTGTGCCCACCCGCGCACTCTCGCTCCTTTCTCCCACAGTCCCACCCGTCGCGTGCCCACCAGCGCTGTCGGGCGCGCCGCCCGCCTCTGCTGGTGCTCGTGATGCCGTCGCGTGCCTTAGGCCGGTCCCCGAGAGCCAAGGGCACCCATGGGTGCGGTCCGTGCTAGTGGTGCCCCCGCCTCGAGGTTGGAATCAACTAGCCCCGACCTCCTCTCCCATATGTTGTAAATGTATGTTTTAATTGTTTTAGATGTTTCAGAGGTATGTTGCAGGTGTTTCGTATGGATGTTGCAAAAGTGATTGGGACGTTGCATATGCTGCAAGTGTTTCAGAGGCACGTTGGAAGCGTTTGTTCAAAATGTTTCATTTGTTTCAGACGTAGACGTATGTTGCAAGCGTTTTTTATCTAGATGTTGCACATGTTTCACACCTATGTTGCAAGAATATGTTTGAAATGTTTCAGATGTTTCAGTTTTATGTTGCAATAAGTGTTTTCATGTTGCAATTTGCAAGTGTTTTATCTAGATGTTGCATATGTTTCACACACATATTGCAATTGTATGTTCCAAATGTTTCATCTGCTTCAGTCGTATGTTGTATCCAAGTGTTTCATGTTTCAGAGGTAGAGAGTCTTGGGGGCATGACCTGGACGCCGGGGGATGGGGCGCGGCGAGCCGTGGCCGGCAGTCGGGGCGCGCAACACACCTAGGTTCCTGCAGACGGGGCGTGCTCGTTCTCATGCTGGCTCTCGGGTCCCGCTTGCCCAAAGATAGAGGAGGGGAGTCAGGAGAGAAGGAGCGGTAGGCGCGACGTTTCCCGCAGGCCCGCGGATGTCTGGACTCATGGTCGCGGAGAGGGAGGAGGGGGGCCAAGGGGGAAGGAGCGGCAGGCGTGATCTTTTCCATGGGCGCACGTGGTAAAGATGGCGCGGACGTCCGGACACGCGCTTTTGTTTGAACGTCTGAGCGCTGGTATCTCCCTTTAAGTTTTATCCATGTTACAACCAGCTTTCCGATACCATGGCCCTGTTTGGATCAAGGGGCTAGAGTTAGTTTGAGCTAGTTTGCACTCAACTAGCTCAAAAGTAGCCAAACAGGAGGGCTAGAGCTAGTTTTTTGCAACTAGCCCACCCCAAAAAACTATCCCTCTCAAGGGGTGATTATTGGGGCTAGTTAGGGCTAGTTTTGATGGCACCCATAGAAAAATTATTTTTTTTCCTCCTCAGCCGCACTTGAGCCGCACCTAGTCCGATGGGCCCACAGAAAAATTAATTAATGATTGGAAAAGTACATTTAATATCAATCTAACCATCCATCTAACCCTTGGATCTAAACGCCTCTTTGACTAGAGCTAGTTCAGGGCTAGTTCTGGGTTAGAAACTAACTCTAACCTCTAGCCGAGCTAGAGTATCCAAACAGGGCCCATGTTATGTGTTAGTAGTGCTACTACGCCATTTTAAATTACCTACCTTGTAGATGCGATTACATTAAAGTGTTCCACTTGATTCCCTAAATATTTTAAGAAAATAATAATGTCATTAACAAAATAGTTTAGAAATCATATTTTATTTTTAATTATCTAATGTTAATAGACGTCACCTATCACAATCTATAAATGTGTCCGGACGTGTATGTGCATGGCTACTAGGATGCTGAACAGGGGGAGTACCATGTCCATGCAAAAGGAATTATAAGAAAAACTGAAATCTGTAACCCTATCGAACATATTAGACGGGCCATTTAGACAGATCCAAGAAGGCCCACCCAACAGCCCAGTAAGCGTGGAGGTCATCCATCTTAGACACGGAGGGCCCTGGGAAAAGTAGCCGGCCTTCTTCCTCTCCTGCTCTCCCTTCCCTTCCTTTCCTGCCCGCACAAGGGATTTCGTTTCGTTTCATTTCGTTTCCTCCCGTTCGTTGAAGCCGGCAGAGAGGCGAGGCGAGGCGAGCGGCACGGACACGGACCTCGCGCCACCAGCCGCCCGAGCTCCCCGCGCTATGGATCCCATCATGAAGCTACTCGAAGACGACGAGGTGCCCCGCCCGACCTGGGCCTCTCTTGCCATTTTCGGATTCTTGTGGGGGGTGAAGGCCGGTGGATTTGATTGGAACCGTGCCCTTCTTCTCGTTCCGAATTGCGCAGGATGAGAGTCTGCACTCGGGTGCCGACGTCGAGGCCTTCACGGCGGCGCTGAACCGCGAGGTGGAGGCCAGCGCCAGCGCCAGCACCAGCACCAGCGTCCCCGCCGGCTCCTCCTGCTCCTCGTCCCAGCCCACGGATCACGGTGCTGGTGAGCCCCCAGACCCCGTCGCCCCTTTCTGTTCTCTTTTCAAATTCGCGGCGTGCTCTACTTTTGGCGAGAATTGGGGGTTATAGGAATCAAGAAACGGCACGGGTGGTTTTGGATAATGCGGCTTTTGGGTTTGGGGGAAAAATGACTTCGACCAACGTTCCTCTGTCTATGGTAACAGAATGTAGCTCCAGAGTTGGAAATGCTGGACTCTATTTTTCTGTTTAGTTTGTGCACTGCATAAACAATCTGAACAAATGCGCCTCGATGAATCTCTCCTTCAAAAATAGGTTGGCTCAGCTCTCTGATGGAGTCTCTGATTGAGTTTGATTTGAATAGGGTTTGACATTTATGCCTTCTTGCAGTACAAATAAAAATAGTAGGGAAAACAATGCTGAAGTAATGAAACTTGGGCATTCTGTCGTAAGGAAAAAGAAGTGCTCAAGACGTTGGGGGTCAAATAATGGTCTCTGGATTTGAAAATCATGTAGGTTTCTGAAGTTAGCCTAGGATTTATTAGAAATAGCTATGGGTTTCTGACTTAGTTCAGTAATTATCACCAATATGTAGGTCTTATTTTAAGATTATCTGTGCTTGAGTTTGAATCAGATTGGATGATGTTTGTCCTGTTGGTAATGGAAGTATGAAGTCTGCCAAAAAAAACTCATTTGAACTTGAAGACATGTTAGGGTTTCTGATTCAAAAAATACTGTAGAGTGGTTTTTAAGACATTTTCAGCAAGTAAGCAAAAGTACAATTTTTTTGTATCCATGTCTTAGCTTGGCATGTGATGCTATTTTTTTTTATTTCGCTGTCCTCAGTTTTTCTAACCTATACTCGCTTGATAAGCATTACGTCATATGGAAGCAAAAGTATAACTATCATGTGAAGGAAGCATATTGGTATATATGTATATTTTCAAAAGCTGGCCTCTTCCAAGTTTCAACATAACTTTTAGGTATACTTCCAATTTAAGGGGCATTATAAAGCTCTTGCTTGTGAGTTGTGACATAGTTGGATCTTCCAATGACTTCAATTGTATTATCAATATGGGGCCCTTCTGATTTGATAACTACTCTCTGTGGTGTACTAATAATAATGACTTGACACCAGAAATCGAGGATGTCCCAAAAATCTAGATTAGTGTCTGGCTTGCACATAATTTCTAGTTCCATGAGTAGATCACAGACATGCACAATTTTCAGCACCCACTTCTTTTCCCATATACTATTATCTTAAATGCCCCCCTTTGGTTGCTGACCTATGCTGGGATTGTTTTTATCAATTTAGTCTAATACTCTGTACTTACATGGTTCCTGCATAATTTGACCTCCAATTGCAGGACTTTTACCTCAGGAACACAAGTCACTATTAAACCATGGTTATAGTCAGTGGCAAGATGCAGTAAAGAATGAAATTGTAAACCAGGAGAGCCAGCAACAGGAACAGACACATGCGCTTAGAAATGATCAGCCATCAAGACCTGAAATGGTTTCTCAAGGTTCTAATAACAATCCCCTTCCCACTAATACATCAAAAGAATGTGATTTACTCAAGGCAAAGCAGGAGCCTGGGACCACATCTCAACAAGGTATTGTTGCTCAGCAGCAGCCTATGCAGCAAATGAAGAGTGAACAAGCACCAATTGTCACTCAGCAGCAATCTGTGCAGCAAATGAAGAGTCAACAAACACCAGGCACAAACCAAACAAATAGTGCAACTACAACAGCAAAAGCCCCAGTTGTTACATTTCACATGTTAATTCCAATTTTAAGACGCTACCTTGACAAAGACAGGGATATGCAAGTGCAGTCCATTTTCGCCAAGTTGCGGGTTTGTATATTGTTTTTTCTTAATTTTATATTTGGTCATTGCTTTTTTACTGGAAACTTTTGGTCAATCTGTCCAAGGATGAGAAAGCTCTAATAAACATATCAGAATCACAGAACAATAGAAATATGGAGTACAGTATTAACTTTTATTTCCTTCCAAACATCGGTTTGGATATTTTTATTACTACTACACTAGTGTAATACTAATTTTCTCTTATACATACATATTGATTCAAGTCAGTAAGTCTCAAGTAATCACATGGGAATTTTTTTATTGTTTTTTATAAAACTTGCATGAAAATTAATCTGCTTATCCTTTTTCTAAATTTGATCTTTTATTTTTAATAGAAAAATGAAGTCAGCAAGGAACACTTCTTAAAAGTTGTAAGGAATATTGTTGGTGATAAATTGCTTAAGCAAGCTGCTTCACAATATCAAATGCAGGTAAATAATCTTCGACTTCATTGTGTTATATGTAAACATAGTCTGGCTTGCCGCCATTTATAAGTGTTGCTTAGCTTTGTACTTTTAGTGTTTATAAGTTAGGTCTGTCTGTATATCTATCAGCATTGCATGTAGTCTTATTGTAGTCATTCTTACCAGCACCTTTTGTTTTGGGAGAGGGGTTACTTACTCATGTTTGTCAGCACACTGCTCAGGCACAGCGAAGCCCTCAGACAAACCAAAGCAACTATTCTTTATCAGGTCAAGTTTCTGGTCAGCAGACTGTTCCAAGTGGTTCTATGACAGGAGATGAACAGAAGGGATATCCAGGGGCTCACACCATCCCTATGAAACAAGCTATTGACAGCACTCGGCCACCTCAATTTCGGCCTTCCTTGTCTGGCCAAATGCAGAGTAATACGGGCTATCCACCTTCACAAACCAATTTGCATAAGGCTAATGAAATGGGAAACATGTCGGATGGGAAAGGGGTGCATATGTTACAAACTCGTCCACCCAATAACTCCATACCAGTACAAACAATGCAGCATCATGTGCAGCGTCCACAAACATCCTCACCAGTGTTTGGGGCAAATAGTATTCATGCACATCCATTTCCGCGGCCAGTTGGAGGTCCAGCTGCACCATTTAGACCACAAATGGCAGATTCCAATCCAAGAGCACAATTGGTCCAGGGAGCTGTGACCACAGTAGCTGGGAGTGTGCCAACACGATCCATAGTGTCTGGAAATGTGCCAAGTAACCAATCTACAAGGCAACAATCAGCAAACAAGGAGCAAAAAACTAATTCTTTTGTTCCAACAGCACATATGAATAAGGAAACTGTTAGCCAAAACTCTGAATCTTCACAGAATTCTTTTGCTGCAATGCATGCAAAACAAGTCAATCAAGCCCTGGGATCTTCAAAAGTCGGTGCTGGCACGGAAAGCCAGTCACCACAATTGAGTGCGCCTAAGCCTTTAACCACAACAAGCTTAAGTCAGACTCAATCTCATGGCATTCAAGAAGAGCCTAAAATTCAGGTATGTATTAATTTGCTATTGTGTTGATATCTTTTCTTGTACTTTTAGTTGCACATAAGAAATCATTTAGGAAACATTACTTCCTGAAGGTTTAATTTGTTTGACAATTGGCATTATCTTTCTTATTAAGTTATATGAAACCTTGAAATGTTCTTGGCTGATCTTGCCAATGGTAAACTTCTATGTGAAACTCATATGACCATACCAAACTGCATTTACTCATAACTGTTGGAATGAGTGGACTTAATTGATTAGGCTAACCCTAGAAGGGTAGCTATATACTGTAGCATACATGGGCCTCATGGGCCTAGCCACATGGGCCACAAACATATACTCCAACACTCCCCCGCAGTCTGAAGTACCGACGCAGCGGATTCAGACTGAACACCAGGAAAAGAAAATACACACGAGCCCCCCCACAGACTCAACTAGCCACTGGTGATGTTGAGGCTAGAGCGAAAGGCGGCGAAGGTCGTCGATGGGAGGCCCTTGGTGAAGATGTCGACGAACTGGGACGTCGTAGGTACATGTAGGACGCGCACCTCGCCGATGGCCACCCGATCACGGATGAAGTGAAGATCAATCTCCACATGCTTGATCCGCAGGTGCTGCACGGGGTTGGTGGAGAGGTAAACTGCACTGACGTTGTCGCAGTAGACAAGCGTGCTCCGGAGAAGAGGGTTATGGAGCTCGGCTAGGAGCTGTCAGAGCCAAGAAGCCTCGACCACGCCATTGGCCACGGCGCGGTACTCTGCCTCGGCACTGGAGCGGGAGGCCACCTGCTGACGCTTGGACGACCAGGACACTAGGTTGCTGCCCAAGAAGACAGCGTAGCCGGAGGTGGAGCGCCGAGTGTCCGGACAGCCGGCCCAGTCAGCGTCAGTGTAGACAACCATCTCAGTGGAGGAGGACCACCGGTGAAGGAGCAGGCCGTAGTCCACAGTGCCGCGTAGGTAGCGGAGGAGACGCTTGAGGGCAGTGAGGTGGGGCTCCCGCGGATCATGCATAGAAGGCACAGCTGCTGAACCGCATACGTGATGTCCGGGCGAGTGAAGGTGAGATACTGGAGAGTGTTGGAGTATGTGTTTAGGCCCATGTGGCTAAGGCCCATGTGGCCCATGTATGGAACCTATATAGCTACCCTTCTAGGGTTAGTCCAAATGAATAGAATCATTATCTCTAGCATGGTATCATTATCTCAAGCGCCTCCTCCGCTACCTCCGGGGCACACTCGACTACGGCCTCCTCCTCCACCGGGCCTCCTCCACCGACCTCGTCGTCTACACCGACGCTGACTGGGCCGGGTGCCCGGATACTCGCCGCTCCACCTCCGGCTACGCCGTCTTCCTGGGCGGCAACCTGGTGTCGTGGTCGTCCAAGCGCCAGCCGGTGGTCTCCCGGTCCAGCGCCGAGGCGGAGTACCACGCCGTGGCTAACGGCGTGGCGGAGGCCGCCTGGCTCCGGCAGCTGCTGGCTGAGTTGCACACTCCACCCTCCCGGAGCACACTGATCTACTGCGACAATGTCAGTACGGTCTACCTCTCCACCAACCCCATCCAGCACCAGCGGACGAAGCATGTGGAGATCGACCTCCATTTTGTCCGTGATCGGGTGGCCATGGGCGAGGTGCGGGTTCTTCATGTTCCGACGACCTCCCAGTTCGCGGACATCTTCACCAAAGGCCTCCCGTCCTCGACCTTCGTCGAGTTTCGCTCCAGTCAAAACATCACCGGTGGCTAGTTGAGTCTGTGGGGGGGTTGTGTGTGTTCTTTCTTGTTCAGCCTCGAACTCCGCTGCGCCGGTAGTTCAGACTGCAGGGGGGTGTTGGAGTATGTGTTTAGGCCCATGTGGCTAAGGCCCATGTATCCCATGTATGGAACCTATATAGCTACCCTTCTAGGGTTAGCCCAAATGAATAGAATCATTATCTCTAGCAGAGAGCACCAGCAAGACTCCGGTACGTGGTGGGATCAGACACCGGGTTCCCCTCAGCCTCAGACATCTTGCCCTGGAGTGGAGCAGGGGTTGTAGTCAGTCATCCCGGCTCGCTCAAGGATGTCAAGAGTGTACTGCCGCTGGTGAAGGAGAAGTCCAGCAGGGTGAGGCGCAACAGTGACCCCAAGGAAGTGATGTAGCACACCCAAATCCTTCATCGCAAACACCTGCTGGAGAGAGGTGATAATCCGGCGAAGGAGTAACTCACTGGAGGCGGTGAGGACAATGTCATCAATATAGAGCAGTAGATACGCAGTCTCAGCTCCATGGTGGAAGATGAACAGTGTCACAGTGACGTATCAGACTTGGCCTCCACAAACCCCAGTGAGCGCAGAAAGGCAGCAAAGCGATGGTTCCATGCCCTGGGAGCCTGCTTGAGGCCGTAGAGAGATCTGTTGAGCCTGCAGACCATGTCAGGACACGAGGAGTCAACATACCCGGCCGGCTGACTGCAGTAAACTGTCTCAGTGAGAAGACCATGCAGGAAGGCATTCTTGACATCCAGCTGATGCACGGGCCAGGAGCGAGTGAGAACGAGGGAGAGCACCGTGCGCACTGTAGCCGGCTTCACCACTGGACTGAAAGTCTTATCATAGTCAACACCAGGCCGCTGAGTGAAACCCCTGAGAACCCAACGAGCCTTGTACCGCTCGAGAGTGTCGTCAGCCCGGCGCTTGTGTGTCCAGATCCACTTGCCGGTGACGACATTGGAGCCGGGTGGACGAGGCACCAGATCCCAGGTCCGGTTGGCGAGGAGAGCCGCATACTCCTCTTCCATCGCGTGGCGCCAGTGAGGGTCCAACAAGGCCTCGCAGACGGAAGAGTGTACTGGAGAGACCTGCGAGTCCACGGGCATCGCCGCGAGAGCCGGGGGCGGCAAGGTCCCGGCCGCGTGTCGTGTCACCATAGGGTGAACATGACGCGGGTGGCGGTGAAGGAGCTGCGGGTGATACACCGGGGGCTCAACGCGAGCAGTGTGGGGCGGCGGTGATGGCCCCGGTGTACCCGGCGGAGAGGAGGACAGCTCTGGTGGGGACGCCGGCGAAGGAGGGACCACCGGCGGCGGCGGCGAAAGTGCCGCAGCCGGTCGTGCCCGGCGCTGGTACACACAAGCAGTCGGAGCCGGTGAGGACGGCCGGGGACCCCCGTCAGGCGGAAGGACAAGGGCCGGCCCGGAAGGGTCCCCATCCATGCTCGAGCGAGGAGCAGGGTCGGGGGAAGCACCGGTCGACGACGAGCTGGGGCACGGGGCCGTAGAACCTGCAGGAAACAACGACAAAGGTGGCTCGACCACCGCATCAGTGGGAAATAAGGAGAGGTCAAGGGGGGAGGTGGAAGGGGTGGTGGTGGTGGAAAAGGGGAAGACAGACTCATCAAACACCACATGGCGTGAGATGAGGACCCGACGAGAGGTGAGGTCGTAGTAGCGATACCCCTTGTGGTCCGGGGAGTATCCAAGGAAGACATAGAGAGTGGATCGGGGAGCCAGCTTGTGTGGAGCAGTGGCTGTGGTGTTAGGGTAACACGCACACCTGAAGACTCGGAGGTGGTCATACCTCGGAGGGGTACCGAAAAGAGCGTGGTGCGGCGTAGGAGCCGGGCAAGCAGCGGAAGGAAGGCCGTTGAGAAGATAGGTGGAGGTGTGCAGGCTCTCGGCCCAGAAGCGAGCGGGGAGAGAGGCCTGAAGAAGAAGGGTACGCACGATGTCATTGGTAGTGCGAATCATGCGCTCCGCCTTGCCGTTCTGAGAGGAGGTATATGGGCAAGACATGCGCAACTGGACACCGCGAGAGAGAAAGAAAGCCCGAGAGGTGGAGTTATCGAACTCACGGCCATTGTCACACTGGACGGCCTTGATGGTGAGGCCGAACTGAGTGGAAATCCAGGCGAAAAAATGGTGAAGCGCAGGGAATGTCTCAGACTTGGCACGTAAGGGAAAAGTCCACGAATAGTGAGAAAAATCATCAACCACCACCAGATAGTACTTATAGCCAGAAATGTTGAGTACAGGAGACGTCCATAGGTCGCAATGTACAAGATCAAAAATGCGAGCCGCACGTGAAGAAGAACTAGAAAAAGGAAGACGAACATGACGGCCCATTTGGCACGCATGACACAACTGCTCATCATGAGCTCGAGTACAACGAATGTCTGAGCTATGACTAAGCTGCATCAGGGCATCACGTCCAGGGTGGCCGAGGCGTCGGTGCCAAGTGGTAGAAGAGGTGGTGGCGAAGGCAGCTGACAAAAGCGAAGATGGCGAGGCATATGCCGGAAAGCGGAGAGTGTAAAGGGGCCCCATGCTGTCACATCGGAGCAGAGGACGCCGGGTAGCGAAATCCTTCACAGTAAGACCACAAGAGTCAAACTCCACAGAACACGAATTGTCAGTTGTAAAACGACGAATAGAAAGAAGGTTGTGAACCATAGAGGGAGCAACAAGAACATCGGAAAGACGAAAGGACCCATGAGCACTGGCGGTACCCACAGAGGTAACAGGAAGACAAGAACCATTTGCGACCATAATGGACGAGGGGGAGAAGAAGAAGGAGAATGGACGGAAGAAAGTATACCAGAGTTGGGGGTGGTGTGGTAGGTGGCACCGGAGTCGGCAATCCACTCAGGTCCGACCGGGAGTGTAAAACCCAAGGTGCTGAACGACCGTGCCAAGGCCGCCTGGTCCCAGCCGGCAGACCCTGGAGGGGTGCCGGGGAGAGCAGCCCACGACGGTGAAGCGGAGCCGGAGGTGGGAGGACCAGTAAACATGGCCACCGGTGGGCGAGGCTCACCTCCAGGAGCGTGGTAGGGCCACATAGAAATGCGCCCTGACCACGGGTTATGGAAAGAAGGCCATGGTGCCCCCCCCGGGTGGACCAGCAGGCGGGGTGACCCCACCACGGCCTCCCCCATGACTCCCACCGCCCCCACCACGTCGGCGACGACCGCCACGGCCCCCCCCCCCCACCTCCGCTCGGCCCGGAGGGAGGAGGACCAAGAAGGGACGACGGTGGTGGAGCAGACGGACGAGGGGCGGCAGTCGTGCGCGGCGAAGAAGCAGCCAGGGCGGTCGAGGAGGACGAGGACCCCGGAGTGGTGCTAGACCCCGGCTGGAGGCCCTGAGTGAGCTCCTCCATGACGAGGTCGTCGCGGACCTGCAGGAAGGTGGGGAAGGGCCGCTGACGGGTGATCCACGTCCAGAGGTGGGCGTAGCGGTCGCTGAGCCCGCGGAGGACGTTGAGGACGAAGATGCGATCCTCCACGGGCCAGCCCAGGTCGCCGAGTGAATCTGCCATGGTCTTCATCTTCCGGCAGAACTCACCAACAGCAAGGTCACCCTGGACGAAAGTCCGGAAGCTCGCGTCGAGTCGCAGAGCCCGGGCCTCAGCATTGCCCAGAAACTGGCCCTCGAGCGCCAGTGAGGCCTGTCGAGCGGAGGTGGAGGTGCGGACGAGGTCGTGGAGGTCGACGGAGATCGTGCCGAGGATCCAGGAAAGCACGATGATGTCCAGACGTAGCCACGACGGAGTCTGGACCATGGGCGTAGGCTTGTCGAGGACGTGGTCGTCGAGGGCGTAGCGTCGGAGAGTGAGGACCACCAGATCCCTCCAACGAGCGTACGAGGGCGACTCAGGGTCGAGAACGACCGGGACGAGGAGCCGGATGTTCTGGACACCGCCGGCCTGGTAGTGGAGCTGCGAGACGAGGGGGTCGGCCGGGTCGTGACGGAGAGCGGTGGAGGTGGAGACGAGGTGTCCCCCCTGGTGGACCAGGAGGCGGGGTGATCCCACCACGGCTCCCGTCGAGCCGGAAGAGGCGGCCCCCCCGTCGGCGAGAAGCTTCTCCGCCTCGGCGATCTGGCGGGCCAGAGTGTCGGCGGCCTCCCGCTCCCGTTGCCACAGAAGGGCAGCCGCCCGGACGCACTCCTAACCGGCGGCGGCCGTGGCACGGGCGGAAACTAGGGCAGCGGCGAGGGCGGAGACGGGCGGCGGGGCGGAGAAGACGGCCGAAGATGGAGCCGCAGAAAGCCCCAGGCCGGCTGCAGCAGCGGCGGCAGCGGCGGCGTCCGCGGGAAGGTCGGTCCCGGCGGCGTCGATGCCATCAGTCGGGACGACCGGGAGGGCCGCAGAGGCGGGGGCGACATCGGACGCAAGGGCGAGTGCCACGTGCTGTCCAGGTGCCAGCCACGCCGCGGAAGGAGGAGGAGCAGCCTGCAGAGGCGCGGTGGCGGCAGCAGGCAGCCCGCCAGAGGGAGCAGCGGCTGAAGAGGGAGAAGCAGCGGCCAGCAGGGGCGCGGTGGGGCCCATGGCCGCGCCAGGTGGGGGCCAGGTTGGGCCTGCACCCGCGCCTGGTGGCCCGCCGGTGGCTGGCGGCGCCAGGTCGGGCGGCGCCCAGGGAGGCTGTGGCGGCTAGAGGTGGCTGGGGCGCGGGTTCGGGGTGGATCCGGCCACCTGGGCCCAGGAGGTGGGGTGGGAGAGGGGGGGAAGTAGAGGAAGAAGGAGGGAGGAGGGGGATCAGCTATGGCCGGCTGGGGAGGAGGCAGCAGGCGGCGGCACCCCTGGAGTCAGCCGGCGGCTAGGAAGAGGGAGGAAGAGGGAAGGGGAGAGTTAGGCTTTGATACCATGTTGGAATGAGTGGACTTAATTGATTAGGCTAACCCTAGAAGGGTAGCTATATAGTGTAGTATACATGGGCCTCATGGGCCTAGCCACATGGGCCACAGACATATACTCCAACAATAACTACAGTAGAAACTTGATATTGATCAGTTTGAGCATGTTCACCAGTTAGTTTTCCCGTCTGTTTGCCAACTAAAGCAAGGACAGCTATCATAGATAGAAGTTTATGTAGGGATACTACAGAGAAACTTCTATATAGAGTGGAAATAATAGCAAGGGAGGACTATTTAGTGAAAAAGCGGAAAAAGCCTTGGCAGCCGATTTAATTTAATGCACATTGCCCTTATAGAGTGGATTGTGCTATTTCTACTTAGGTAATTGGCTAATTGTCATTCTTTAAGAAGAAAATAATAGCCCATTGGACTTACCATGCATTGGAAAAACAATCGGAAAATCATATGACGCCCTTGTTAGCTAAAATACCATGTTACAATGTTTCAGAAATCATCTAAAAAATCATGTATGCAGCACACCTAAAGTTAATTATAGCCACAACAATTCAGTTTGAAATTCATCTTTGATGCTGAGATTAAAAAAAACAGAAGTGTCACTGTCAGCACATGTGAACAGTGCCAGGTTGACTGCTTGTTTATTTTGCTTCTTGGCATGTAGGATGAATTTCAAACTGAATTGTTGCGGCTATACTCAACTTCATGTGGGCTACATGCATGATTTTTGTAATGATTTTTGAAACATTGCAACATGGTATTTTAGCTAACGTGGGCACCAGCCCCCCTGGGCACCAAATCTGCACTCAAAACGATCTAACTATGCCTCCTTTACCGGAACGTGTGAAGTACTGACTAACTTAGCAGTAAGGGAGCAACCTGAAGCTTGTAGAGTCAGTAGTTGGAACACATACTTGAAGGGTAGACCTGCTTTGGTTTTTTCTTGGCTTAGTTGAATATTTAGACCATAATTTGGATCTCAAGCTACCTTTGATGTGTGCTGTCAAGGTTATAATAATAAATCATAGGGTGAGTAGATCCAAATAATCTTGCTGCGAAACTTGTGACAGCTCTTAAAGGTACCCCTTACGATATAGCAACAGCAATTGATGCACGATATAGTAAATGAGTCTTCTGTCACTCGATGAAGATTAAGTTGTTGCATGCAGAGTTTGATCTCTATTAACTGAGAAGCAGTGTTTTGAGCAAGGACAAGTAAGTTTTGTAACCAGCATTAACTTTAAATGTGTCTCCTTTAGATCATTTTGCATCAAAGTGCAATGAAATAATTTGTGAAGTGGAACTTCAAGAATTAAATTTGACTTACAGTTGATCATAAACAAGTAACTGCTAATCACTTGCAAGTTTTTGCAAACACCATTTGAATGGCTTTAACTCCACAGGGGTTGTAGTCTTTATTGAGATGTGATCAACTCATGCTGTCCGATAATTGCAGAACATGCCATATGCAACAGGGAAGCTTATTGTAATACCATGACCAAAATTCTTTAAGTCCAAGGTTACTTCAGGAGCTTGTGTTGGGTATTCGAGTGGCCGAGTAGCGTAGGACATGGCTAAGGTGGTGGCAGTTCGTGATCTTTATGGCTGGCGGACAACGGTATCTCATGCTTGTGGCTGGGGTGGTGGCTCGTCCTCGTGCTCATGAGCTCATGGCTGCAGCTGCGGTGGCCGTGCAGGATGACACAAGTCAGCTTGCAGTGTCACGTTGGGGTTGGAGCAGAAATCAGGAAATAAACAAGGGGTTATGACTCGTAAATGGTCTGGGTTGTACCAGCCTGAATCCTATGAGGGTTTTTTTTTTTCATTTCTATTTTTTGGGGGTATATCGGCCTGTTTGGGCTACCTGAAGTTGAAATCACAAATTCTGACCTCAACCTGAAGTTTGCTCTGAGATGAATAATCAAACCTGGGCCCTCCCAAGGAGCAAGCCAGAGCCTGATGGGAAAGGTTTTTCCTAGTTGGGTTTGCAGTCCGAGTTGGTTGGGCCTGACTTATGAGCCTTGGATTTCCAAACATAGCACCTCCAGGTTAACTTTTGACATAATGCAAGGATGAAACTGGAAGCAGTTTGGGCTATAAGGGAATATTAGACCCCCGGTGTTACAATTATAAGTTATAACAAACCTTTGTAATTTGTTCCAACAATATTCTGCATCTGGACTTTTTCTTTAAGAAAAGAGACTAAAAGGCCCTCACGGTGTTGGGTTGTAGCTTCCTAACAATTCACAAACCTGAGTGCATCTAAGTGCAACAAGTCCTAGATGCGTGCCCCCTGCAGATGAAAAGCTCAATATCAATGACTTCCCTATAAATCCATACTCCTTAGTACTTCCATGATCCATGTAGAATTTGTGCCAGAACTCATTAACCTATTCGTCCAAGTCCACTCCGTACTATATTTGTGATTGTATATCATTGATGACCCGTATCAGATCTTTCAGAGTGGCTTGTATACGTGTGCAACCACATAACGATACAAGGAACCTAATTTATATGTTATGTAGTGAAAACGTGCAATTATTAAAAACTAGCAATGCAGTAAATATCCTATCGTACAAAAGGATGGAGTGGATAACAGTTAATGGTATGTTTATACCATGCAAACATGGGTTTTGCATCCATGGTGTTCGAGAAAAAAAAATGTTTGCATCCATGGCTGCATTCTTGGTTGAGTTCTGTTCATTTCTGATAGAATCTCATGTGTTCACTCTTTTTTTTTTTTTTGCCTTTTACTGATTCTCACATTGTCACAATTCAGCATTGTGGGTGATTGTTTTGCCATTGTACTCTAATGAGTTTGCTTTTATTGTTAGATCCAATCTTCTGTGCAAGCACCTCCTGCGGCAGCTTCTAAAACACCTCAGAGGAAGGCATCTTCTGGACAGAAGAAGCCTTTGGAAGCATTAGGCTCATCCCCTCCACCATCTGGGTAAGTTCAATGCCTTTTCTTAGTCCATGATTACATTCTGTTTTGCCTCTGATGTGTGTTATGTTTTGTCAGCAAAAAGCAGAAGGTATCTGGAGGTTTCCATGAACAAAGCATTGACCAGCTTAATGATGTCACTGCAGTTAGTGGTGTTAATCTGAGGGTACATGACTTCTTATTCACAATGTTTATTTGCTTTGTGCATGACATTTGCCATGTAGCACCTATTATTTGATGAATTTTGAAGGTATAACAGTTTGTCCTTTCTGCCAGGAAGAAGAGGAACAACTTTTCTCTGGTTCAAAGGAAGAGAGTCGAGTTTCAGAAGCTGCTCGGAAAGTTGTTCAACTAGAAGAAGAAAAGCTCATTCTACGGAAGGGACCCCTGACCCAAAAATTAGCAGTAATCAGTTAAGACCTCCATCATTTTATGTTTTACTTGATAAAAAATTCTTTTGTCATCTATTCTCTGACTATGATGTTTCGGCAGTGAGTAAATGTAATTTGAAGGTCATTGGCACTGATGTGGAACGCTGTCTGTCCATGGTGAGATTATCCTGTAAAACGCTAAAAGCCTTTCCAGTTCTTTTGGCTTATGTATATCTAACTTAAAATTTTACCAGTGTGTTGAGGAGAGGTTACGGGGGTTTATAAGCAGTATAATAAGGTTCTCGAAACAGGTATGGTATCTTTAAATTCATTCAGTTTTCCTTCCCAAATAAACTATCTGAGATTTTGAATTCACTAAACATGTTCTTATTGTCTGTAGAGGGTTGATGTTGAAAAGTCAAGGCATCGTTTTTATCCATTATCCTCAGATGTTCGCAGTCATATTATGAGGGTGAACCGAGAAGCAAGAGAACAATGGGAGAAAAAGCAGGCTGAAGATGCTGAGAGAATTAGGAAACAAAATGATGTTAGTTCTGCACGATGTTTCAGTTTGATTTTTAATCTCTATTCACATAAATCATGATTTAATGATCTAAGTTGAATAAGGAACGCTTGCCTCTTTGCCTCTTTTACTGGGACAGTTCTACCACTTATAATATTCATTTGCCAATATATGTCATGTGCAAGGTTCTTAAGGAGTCACCTAGCTGACAAGGCATATCTAGGTAGCCACAAGTGCCTCTTGCCTCCTATGTGTCGCCTAGGTGACAAGGCGTAACCAAGTCCCCACAGGATGATTTACTACCTTCAGAACCTTTGGTTATATGTAGTTTAACCCTTCTCTAGTATGTGCTAATGTTTTTGCTAGTAAAAATAACTGGAGTTTCTGACTCCAAATCACATCCATTGTTGAATGATACATTTGGTATCCCATACCAAACTACATGTGACTGATCAGTAACCACATATAGGATGAGGCAGATTCCATTTGGCCACCTTTTCCCCCGATAAACAAAAACTGTTTTGACCTCTTTGTTAAGTGAGATTCCTTTACTCATACTGCCTTAAGAACAATGGCCTCATGCTTCTTCAGTGCATCATCTTTTGGAAGATACTACGACAATTATCAGATGTCCGAATTAGTGTTCTTGGTGTAGCTTTCAGAAGTGGGTAGTTTTAATGAGTGTATTTGTATGTGCAGGGAGATGGCAATGCAAATGTTGATCTAGAAAAAGACAAAAACGAGACCCGTGGTTTGTCAAAGCATGCAAAGGTTAGTGTCTGTCCATAGTAATGGGATACTTGTACACTAGAGCTGTTGATTCTGTTTATTGTATACAGGCTTACAAGGAGGACGATGATAAGATGCGAACTACAGCTGCAAATGTTGCTGCACGAGTTGCAGCTGGGGGAGATGACATGCTGTCAAAGTGGCAATTGCTAGCTGAACGAAATAAACAGAGAAGTGAGGGAGGTGATGGTTCTTCTGGCTCTGTACCAGGTAACATGTTGCAACACAGGCCATCACTGAAATCTGGGAAAGACTTGCGGGAAGAACAGGAAGTTGAAAAGAGAGGCTACTCCACAATGCTTGGATCTGGTAAGCATGATCTCCTTTCTCTTGTATTCTTGCTGTTAAACAAGAGTGCACTGCACATCTGTGGTCTGTATTCTCTTGTTTTGAATTTTCAACACATAACCATGTAGTCTTATAATAATTATTAGAATAATGATTTGCAACTTGATGGAAACACTAAATTTGCATACCGTGAGCCCAATTTAGTTGGTCTACGTTGTTCAAGTTTAGTAGTAGGGTTTCGAGTGTGTGTATGCTGTCTGGGTGGCTTTTCCGCTTGTGTATGTCAAGTTGGCTAAGTTTACCTTTTGTATTCAGGTGGTACCATGATATTAGTAGTTGAGACATTTCTCAACAATAAGATGCTTATTCTGCTATTTGTTTATACAGACTGAAACTTCAAACTTAGACTTTCCTGGTAACAGGGAAATGCAGCGCACAGCATACTTTGTATCATTTTATTTGCTTTCATTGCTGTTATAAGTGTGTGATGGTGTGGGTCAGCTCAATGTTCTTTTGGGAAGAGCTCCGCAACTCTTTTTTTTTAACGTAATAGAGCTCTGCAACTCACTCAAGCCTCACACGTTACCTCATATGGTTAAGATTTTGTTTTTATTGTTATAATAAATCATCAATTTGTTAGTCAAATGGTAGCATAGGGTTGTCAGAACACTACAGAACCTAAATTTTGTTTCTGTGCTATTGCAATTATTTTAATTTTCTTGAAGGAATCTGTCTAAGATATATGTGCTGATTAAAAGGAACTTGATGCTTTTAAGCCCATTCATTTATGATTTTCTTAAATGAAACAAATATTCAGCAGTAGTACCATTTGGGGTTCATTCTAAACAAACTATGAATGACATGAAAATGGTGAAGGACTTGAGAGATCACGTTCCCTACAAAGTTCGTGACGAGAAAATATGAATCGAGTGCTTGAAATAGCACTTCCAGCTCATCGTCCTTAAAATAACTTATAAGCATCTTATATGCAAAGAAAAATATAATTGCGTCTTTGGACCCATGAAATGTTAATTGGCAAGTTGCAGATGTAGAATTTATGAGCTTAATGTGCAAAACATCTGTATGCCCTGCCATCTATGTCATCCCTGGATTTCTGTTTTGAAGTTGTGTACACTTATCCATTTTAAAATGTTAGTGATGTGCCATTCTACCAATGCTAATTCAGTAAAAACTAGAAATATTCTTTAAAATGACCTCATTTCAAATTCGATAGAACCTAAGATGACAATACCATTCCTTTGTTTATCAGGGTACCACCAAACAATCTAAGTTGACTAAACTTGTATAATATATAAACAACACATTCTAGAATGTAAGATATGAACAAATTTATTTTAAATACTGAATTTTCTAGGTTAGGTCAAACTGAGTAATATCTACCATGCATGCACTAGTTTGTTTTCTTAGTCATAAATTTTTTACAATTTTTTTAGGTGGTGTTAGAAGGTCACCGCTAACAAAAGTGGCGCGGAGTGTTTCCATAAAGGATGTGGTAGCAGCACTTGAGCGAGAGCCTCAGATGTCAAAATCCTCGTTACTTTTCCGGCTATACGGAAGGCCATTGACAGAACCATCTGCAAAGTAATTTGCAGTAAAATCATTGCAGAACATATTACAGAGGGGCATCTTTTGGTCACTATGAGGCCCAATCACCAAGCGATGGGGCTGATTAGTTGACGATCAATTTTGTGCGGATTTGACAATTACTTGCAAGCCAGCGTTTCCCTGGAGCCATTTTTGTTTTTCAAGGGAACAGTCTGCAAATGTTTCTTTTTTCAGTATTTTTTTCTTATATAATTATCTGTTGGTCACAGTGCCCAGCCAACTTCAGCTGGCATGAACATCGTGATCATTTTGTATAGCAGATGGAGTAGGATGTTCCTTGAGATGCTTATGACTTGCCTAGTGTCCTATTCTTTATCATGTGATAGAATTATAACCAACATTTTTCACCGTTGTACAGAAAACATGAAATGTATGTATTGGAGGATCGAATTTATTCATGAACAATATGTGCCCTTATTTCTGAATGGATTGTTTGGGTTTGCGAATTATCAACACAGCTGCATAAAAGCAGATATCCATCCATCGATACAAAATATCAACAAGCAGGACTTGTCTGAATACATTCCTTTTTATGCTGCTGTCTGAATGCACACAGAATATCAGGACCTGCTATGACACCCTTGTCAAATCTTGTCCGAATATTATACATATATATAATCACGGCATTCCCCAAGCTAGGTTTCTATTGGTACTACTATCTTGTTTTTCCTCCTTTCAACTAAGGGCGGGATACATTGTTACTATCTTGTTTTTCCTCCTTTCAACTAAGGACGGGATACATTGTTGATTGTTGTGCATCGGTATCGGCATCTAACATCCAAAGTCATAGGGAACCAATCCTTGTAGCTCTGGACCGTTGAGCCTGCTGTTGTTCTCAAAGCTGGAAAGTAGAGATGTATTAGCGCTTTATCAAAATCATACGGATTCACATCGAAATTCTAGCGGATGAGGAAAATGCAAGTTCAATGATCTAGCACCGAAACAATGTAAGCTGACATAGGTTCTAATCAATCTTGTGCAATGTTTGAGGATCTATCAACCTAGTCATAAAAACATGTCATCTAGGATAAGATTTGGTCAAAACTGCAAACATCAATAACTTTTAATTTATTTAGCTGGAAACATGTACGATATATGTCAATATGTGTAGATTTGTATCGGAACACACTTGCAAAATCTCATAACTTTGGAGGATCTTAAGAGCACATTCTCGAAGATAATAGCGGTCAGAGATGTGCAAAGTCGGGAGGTAGTATTCCTTTAGGGATGACACTGGAGAATCAAAATCTAACAAAATCCAGCTGTTGTTTCAATCTGTCGGCGTTTTCCACAACATATGTAGTCATACTATCAGGTACTGGTAGTAAGTCATCTTTGAGGCATACCTTCGGAGAGGAAAGGTTGAGAAAGGTCCATCAACAGGAATAGTTCCACAGAGATCATTGTTAGACAAATCGCTGCATGTCAGAGGATATACCAACAATCAGTGACCATGGAAACTAAAGAAACAACCGAATATGATAAAGGTCTACACTCACATGACTTTCAGGTTGGAGAGCTTGGCAAACTCCCTTGGAATTGATCCTGTAAGCTTGTTGTTGTTCAAGCGCCTATCAAGAGAAACATGACCAAGTTTCAGTAATCAGCTGAGAAAAGCTTTTTGTCATGCTCATTAGAATTCCGAGATTCAAACCAAATTTCTTTTGACCCGAATTATCACATAACCATTAATCCATTTCTAACTCAGAATGAACTGAGCGTACTCGTTCTCTTTCTAAAAAGAAAGGCACGGCTTTTGTGGTTAGCAAAGCAGCTGTTGAGAAGATACATACATGAATCTGAGTGAGTCGAGCTTGGAAAGTGACTTGGGGATTCCTCCAGTGAGCTTGTTGGCATACAAGTCCAAGCTAATCAGGTTCTTGAGGTTGCCCAGCTCCTTGGGGATCTCGCCGTTAAGATTGTTCCTGTATAGCTCCCTGCAGATGAAAAATCCAATTTCCATTAACTCAATCAAGCTCCACTCTCCATCAGAAATTCTAGAACTGAGGTAATACGTACAGGTATTTGAGGTTGACGAGGCGGCCGAGCTCAGGGCCGATGGAGCCGGAGACGTTGGAGTTGCCTAAATCCCTGAAACATTTGTCAAAAAGGACAGAGTCATCAGATAACATAATCATCGAATTCAAGTTGATGGAGTAGGGATGCTTGGTATTCTTAGTTATGCTCCTAGAGATGTTTGGAAATAAAGAAATCCCCAGTCGAATGGGCAGTTTTGGGGGCCAACGGACCATGAAATTCTGGCAAGTCATTCGAGGACTAGACCATCTAATCATCCATCGTTTTTTTTTTCTTTTAGATAAAGATCATCCAATCATCCATTGCTGTGGCTCCACATGTAATCTGTGAGGCACATAGCAGCTGGCAGCTGGGCATCCTGGATCTCGGAAACAAAGATTTGTCTCCAGGTGGGTGGTCGCCGTGTGATCAACTCAAAACAAGAGCCGATGGACTTTTTCTTTTTTTTTTCAAGATACAATTAAACATCGGATTGTTGCAACCAACCAAGAAGAAGCAAAGGTGCGGAACAGAGACGTTCAAACCAGGCAGGAACACACGGAGGGAGCCTCGGGTGGACAGCGGAAGCAAGAGAAGAAGAGAAGAAGAGGGAGAAGTAACTCACAGGCGGACGACGCGGCTGGCCTGGTCGCAGGTGACGTGGAACCAGGTGCAGGGGTTGACGAGCGTGGGATCCCAGCTCTGCAGCACGCCGTTGGGGTCGGACAGCCGCTGCCGCAGCGCGTAGAGCGCGTCGCCCTCGTCGTTGGACGCCCGCGCGGGCGCGGCGAGGGCGAGGGCGGCGACGAGGACGACTTGGGCGAGGACGCGAGCCGCCATAACGGGGAGGGCTGGTCTGCTGATCGGCTCTGCTTGCTTGCAGCTTCTGCGTTCTGCTGCGCTCTGCTCTCCTCCGGTGTGAAAGGAAAGGGAAGGAAATGGGGGCAGGGGCAGCTCGCAAGCGGCGGAGGAAGAATGGGATGGGAGCTGGTTCAGCTTTGAGGTGGTGGGGAGGAGTGGAAAAGGGCAGGAAGGTGTGTGGGCCTGTGGGCGGTCAAGTCAGCACAGCTACAGCTACAGTACAGCGAGGAGAGGACGGACGGCAGGGCACTGCAAGTCTGCAAGTCCACGGTCCAATGTGGACCAAGCACGGCGAGGCACCAAAATGCGAGGCGTACCCGGGGGTTCCGCAGCTCATACCAGTCTGGACGCTGGAGTAACCCTTATATTCATGCAAACTACTCGTAGCATGAACGGGAAGAGGCACGGAAATTGCGCTTCACACATCTGCACTGCCTTCTGCTCCTTTGATTTCGCCGGAGTCACCCTAGTTACGTAAACTGAAAATCAGCTTCAGAGTTCAGACCATGTTCAGCGCTGGGTATATGTTATATACTACTCAAAAGATCACCTTACCTCTCACTAATTAGGAATAGAGAGAGAGTAGTTCAATTGTTATTTTCCTTAATTACCGACCAGTTGTTTAGTATTTCCTATCTCAGTTAGTTTTTAAACTATTGATCCCTTGTATATATTTCAGGTGAAGGGAGTAACTTGTTTATATATATAGTCACCCTGTTCGGCTGAGCTTATCAGCACGGCTTATCAGCCGTGGTACAGTGTTTTTCTCTCACAATAAAACAGCCACAACCGGCTTATAAGCCGCAGAAACAGCCTGCCGAACAGGGTGAGTAAAATCAATGCCCCATGTTATGTTCTCTGTTATGTTTTTTTTCGTAGATTGTTTTGCCAAAGAGCATGCGTGAGACAAATTGTGTGCTAAAGCAACCTAAACATTCTCTTAAGAAGATGGTATTGGTTTTGGTTCTGAGCAGTGGCGGATCCAAAAATTGTTTTGGACCACGGCTCACTCAGCTAAATTAGTCATAATCTTTTGAAATTTCATAACGTCTACACTTTTATTAAGCAACTCTAGTGATTTTTGCTTCTCTAGGACTAAGGTTGGAGCAAAAATCACTAGGACCACTAATTATCCACATCATCTTCACTAATAGCCATGTCATTCCACTACTTTTAACATCTTAATACAAACTATCCACATCATCTTCACTTAATTTCATTCCAAATTATTCACAATCCCTGCAGTAATGCGCAGGGTATCTTCTAGTATTTTATATATGCCATCGCAACAAGATGTAAAGCTCAAATTATTAAAGGCGCAGCTAATATTGACATATATAATAATACTAATAAGGGCCTATTTGGATCAATTAGTATTGAAAATTACCGGCTAAAATTAGCAGTAGATCCAAACAGACCTACTAATAAGCCTAGTATTTATTAGTTAGAGGGTTGCGAAGGCCCTGTTTGGATCCCATAGATAATAGTTATCTCTTTTGAATTCAAACAGATGCAGCTAATAAAGTAGCTAATTATTAGTTGGACATGAAGATAACAACTATCTTACTAGTTGCACCAAATCAGATAATACTAGCTAATATATGTTATGTGCTATTAGCTAGCCAACTACTATTAGCTAATGGATCCAAACAGGGCCTAACTATTAGTTGCATTAGCAGGTTTAGAGTTACTAATAGGTACTAATAGTTCATAGGCACATTTAACTCACTATCCAACCACCTATTAGCAGGTGAATCCAAACAGCCCCCTGCTAAAAATTAATTAGCTAAAAGTTAGTAGCTACTCCCTCTGTTCAGAAAAGAATGCAACAACAGATTACGTGCCATCAAAAGTGATTCATGTTTGACCAAATTTCTAGTGAATACTATTCACATTTACGGCCCCAAAATAATTTATTATGAAAATACATTTCGTAATTAATATAATAATATTTATTTGACATCATAAATAGTGATATTTTTTTTATCTATAATTGATCGAACTTGAGATACTAAACCATAACACTGTACTAGAATTGTATTTTTTCCTAAATGGAGCGAGTATTAGCTATTAGCTAGGTACTAATGGATCCAACAGTCCCTAAGTATACTAATAATTTGTCCACTGGTTTGATCATTTCGGTGTCCGTACGCCAAATCAACAGCTCTCGTTATACTATAGTAACATATACAGGAGAAATTTAAATCGGCTAAGTTTGTAGTACGTGGTCGATCGATCTCTGCTGAAGAACGCCTGTACGTTAATTCGTGGGCGGGGCGAGCGTGCATGCACAGAGCCACAACTCAAATCGGTGGCTCCGACTCCGATCCGGCAAAAACGCCCACCGCCACCGGCGCCGGGTGTCGCGTGGCACCGCGACCGCCTCCACCGACATCGTCGCGGGACGCAGCGACCATTTCATTTCCTCCGCGCATGCATGTCCGTGTCCGTCGCCGTCCCCCCGTACGTCTTGTCCCTATATATGGTAAACGCACGAGAGATAACTAGCGAGCGAGAGCGTGAGATCGAGGAGATAGAGAAGGGACAGAGAACGAGAGAGCAAGGTTGGTCAGGACGAAAGCTAGCTGCAGGATGGATGAGGAGTACGACGTGATCGTGTTGGGGACGGGGCTCAAGGAGTGCATCATCAGCGGCCTCCTCTCCGTCGATGGCCTCAAGGTTGGGCGTGCATGATATGATGATTCTTCATTCCCATCCGGCCTTTTTTTTTCCTTTTTCTTGCCAGTGTGAGATCCAACCGTCAGTGTTTGTTCTTTTCTCATATTATATGCGTGATTACACAGGTTCTTCACATGGATAGGAATGATTACTATGGAGGAGAATCTTCATCCCTGAATCTGACTAAGGTTTGATATATCTATCACATGCGTGATCCTGGACGGCAGAGCATGGTCATTAATTTCTACTCTGTGCAGTCTCTAAGGACCAATAATTCTATCTAAACATCATCTGGATCCATGCATGGATCTTCTGAGAAACAGGGACGAGTTTAAAATTTCCCAATTATATATCCTTTTTTTTGCCAAATATCTTCAATTATGCCCTTATTGTTGTTTGGGATCACATAAATGAAGCACCAATTCAGTTTACTGTCATGCATGCACGTCCATGAATTCTTCACTTTCGAAATTGTGTAGCTAGCCATTCTAATTTATAACGTTTCTCTCCGGTGGTATGGTGTGCATTTAGCTCTGGAGGAGATTCAAAGGCAATGACAGCCCTCCTGAGCATCTGGGTGTCAGCAAAGAATACAATGTTGACATGGTACCCAAGGTCTGTTACCTGAGATCTCTCTATTGCTAGCTAGCTGTCCAGATGTACAATGTTTTGGTGTTGCGCAGTTCAAAATATGTTCTGAATTTACAGTTTATGATGGCAAATGGTGCGCTGGTTCGTGTTCTTATCCACACCAGTGTGACAAAGTATCTAAACTTCAAGGCTGTTGACGGAGGTTTTGTATACAATAATGGGAAGGTATGAGTTCTGTATTTAGATATAATCCAACTGTGAAACATATGTATGCATGCTGATTCACTCTGGTTAATTTCTTTGTTAACACTGACAGATTCACAAAGTCCCTGCAACCGATGTTGAAGCTTTGAAATCTAACCTGATGGGTCTATTTGAGAAGCGTCGGGCTCGTAAGTTCTTCATATATGTGCAGGATTATGAGGAGGATGACCCAAAATCTCACGAGGGCCTGGATTTGAACAAGGTCACCACCAAAGAAGTCATCTCGTAAGTTGCTTTTTCACTTGTGCTTCATTTCAGTTGTTCGATCTTGAGACCAAATTAGAAAGCCAATTTGTATTATTTTTGTCACCATATGTTTCCTAATGCAAAATCTAAAATGGTATCTCGGATCAGCAAATATGGATTGGAGGATGATACAGTTGACTTTATCGGGCATGCATTAGCGCTTCATCGGGATGATAGCTACCTGGATGAACCTGCAATTGACACTGTCAAGAGAATGAAGGTATTACATTGTTGTACTTTGATATACACACAATTATGTTATGTTGAATGGTACTTGATTCATCTTGAGTTTGCCAAATCAACTTGGCATCCATCTATTTTTGGCAAAACAGAAAAAATTGTGCCCCAACAGTTTGGCATCCAACTTGGCAAATTTTAGCAACTTGGCAAATCTCCCCCTCCACGCGCATATTTGCGCGCTGAGCGCGAGCGCGCATCCGGCTTCACGTGCAAATTTAAGCGGGGCTCTTCGTTCGCTTAGCGGGCCTCTTCTTATTTTACCAAGTCCAAATAGCAAACTATTAGAGAGAGAGTCTATTTTTTTCACTTGCCATATATTTTAGTAAGTTGCCAAATCACGATATTTGTCAAGTGAATTTTGGCAAACTCTTGGAGATGCTCTGACAAAAATGTTGAGACCCTAAACTATATCACTAGAAGGTAGTTTCAAAGGCAATCTCCTACTATATACTACATTGGTGCTGGATGTAAGGGATTCTGAGTTTGTCTAAAGTCAACTATCCTAAGTTTGACCAAGTATATAGCAAAGAAAAATAATATTTATTATATCAAATAAACTTCATTAGATACATTATGAAATATGTTTTCATAAATTGCATATTCGACGTGGTACATGTTAATGCTCTTCTTTTGTCAAACTTATATTAGGACAAATTTGGAGTCACTTACATTTCAGGACTGGGTTAGTAAAACTACAATTTATTATGGCAATGAGTGAATGAAGCTAATTGTTCAATGTCTTGAATCATGATGCATGTTGATAGGGTTATACAGAGAAACAAAATCAAAATATGTTCCTAATGTTGATCTTCTATTTCAATAGCTTTATGCAGAATCACTTGCACGCTTTCAAGGAGGGTCCCCTTACATCTACCCTCTATATGGTTTGGGAGAACTCCCTCAGGTATGCCGTAGCTATAAAAGCTATGATGAATCAACTAGCCACTTTTTAAGCTTCATTATAAACTGAAATGATGCATGCTGTGAAAGGCTTTTGCCCGTCTGAGCGCTGTTTATGGTGGCACATACATGCTGAACAAGCCAGAATGCAAGGTAACTAAAGTATTTCAACCAACACACAACATGAGAGTGCTCAAATAAAATGGTAGTTCAAAACTTCTAACAACAGTGCCAAATTTGCAAACTTTTTGCAGGTTGAGTTTGATGAGAGTGGAAAAGCATATGGAGTCACTTCTGAAGGGGAGACCGCAAAATGCAAGAAGATTGTTTGTGATCCTTCATATTTGCCTGAAAAGGTATATATGTAGAAAATTGGTGAGTCACATGTACATGGCTTCAGTTTCTAAAATTCTTGAACCAATGAGCAGGTAAAGAAGGTTGGAAGGGTGGCCCGTGCGATATGTATTATGAAGCATCCAATCCCCGACACCAAGGATTCACACTCCGTGCAGATCATCCTCCCAAAGAAGCAATTAAAGCGCAAATCAGACATGTAAGTCATCTTGTGCAAGTGGTGCAACAAATTTTTAAAGAAACTGCAAAATAAGACATGCTATTTATTTATAGTTGATTCTTGTTCTGCATAAGGTTTTACTTGTTTATGATAAACTAGTATATTAATATTAGAACAGATCACATATAGATGTCCCTTTTCAAGTAACTTTGAATTGTGTTGTTCCATTGCAGGTATGTGTTTTGCTGCTCTTATGCTCACAATGTTGCACCGAAAGGCAAGTTCATTGCATTCGTTTCGACTGAAGCTGAGACTGACAAGCCCGAGATTGAGTTGAAGCCTGGGATCGATCTGCTTGGCCCTGTAGAGGAGACATTCTTTGACATATATGACAGATACGAACCCATTAACAATCCTGAGGAGGATAATTGTTTCTTGACAAATGTAAGTACATGCACCTCCAATTTAATTAAAAGTAAATGACCACACTACAGATGTGTTGGTAAGTAACTAAGTACACCTTCATTTTGTAGAGCTACGACTCAACCACTCATTTTGAGACAACGGTAAAGGATGTACTCGCCTTGTACAACAAGATCACTGGAAAGGTAACTTATTATCACAGGCATAGAGAATCACAAATATATATTATTCAAGTGATGTTACAGTAGAAATTCCTTCAACTAACAATTAACAAACCTACATTGATGCAATGCAGGAGCTCGATCTTTCCGTCGATCTGAATGCTGCTAGTGCTACTGAGCAAGAAGCTGCTTGAACATCCTCTATTTTTGCAGCTCTACACGATAGCTACTTCTTCTATTTTTTTAAAATTATTCCATAGATGGATAAGTTTCATGAAATCCATTGTCTCATGCTTTCGGAGTTCCATTTTTGTCACTTCTAATGAACTACAGCGGCACGGATTTATATATGTTCCATTATTCACTAGTGAAAAGATAGCTTACATTGCCCAATTTTATTTATTTGAATTACTCTTATGTGTACCAGTTGATTCACCCAAAAGGCCAGAAACCTAGCAATGCAAGTCAGTTATGAAATTGATGTTGATTAGGAGCCAATAGGTAAAGCGACGTTTTTCTCGTAATTCATAAACCAAAGTTATAGTACTCGAAGGGTCCTGCAACTTTGTAGTTGACTTCATTTTTATTTAAAATTATTTAGTACCTAGAAATTATATTTTAAACTTTTAGATTTAATATCTATTTTTTAATTCTTTCAAAGTACCTCGGTTGAAGAACGATGTTTTCATTAAAAATCATTTAGGACCGATAAATTTTGTTTTAATATTAATGATTTTGAAAAATTGGCACATACAGGATCACCATATGATCTTGTGCAACTGTGTAACGTCCGGCAGATCATCCAGTGATGTCTACATTTGCAGATTTTTTTAACGGCTAGTAAGGCATTCACACCCTATATATATGTGTCATTTCTAGCTCTTTTGGAGCTATTCTATCACCTCATCTATGAGACACATATGGAGGGACTTTGTGAAGTATATGGGAGCCATCCAAGCCAAGATTGCCAATCCTGAGAGTATGATTTTGTGTGCAATCAATGTTCTTAGGTTGGTTTTCATCAAGGTGCTATTAAAGACTTGTTATTCTTGGTATTTGTCAGCACCTAGATGGACCGACAGAGGACTAGGTGAGCTTCCCAATGGAGTTTCTTACTGGGAGGCTCCGGTTGGTGTACACTATTTTGCACGCTGATCTAGAATAGAGAATGGGTATTCGCTAGTGAAGACTTGAGACTTCATGACTCAAGGAGCTAAACTGGGTCTTCTTTTAGTCTTCGGGTGCTCTAAAGTGGACTAGGGATTGTGGCAACAACCTTGTATCATAGAAAAATAATCTGGTTGTCTCATTACATCTTTTATGTTCTTGCATTACTCTCATGTCTCAAGCTTGTGCTTTGCTACTTATGTGTTCAAGTTCTTTTTTTACAACTAGAATTACATGTTAGAGTGTGCTTAGTAATAGGTTTATTTTCCACACCTAAGAACTCTTCTCTTAGTGTGAATCTTTCTAAGGACATGTTTTAGTATGATGGCAATAAGGATTTCTTAGGGTGATCGTTTTAGTCTTAGGTGCCTCTATGCAAGCAGATGAAATGGTCTTGTGCAGGCTAAGATTATTGTTGCTTTAGGATTTTTTTAAGCCTGATTCACCCCTTCTCTTGGGCCATTGGGTCCTTTTAGACATGTCAACTCTAAGCTGACACACAACAAGTCAGCTCGTAGCCTGACGGTGTACACCTAGCAACATTTACCATAATTTTTGTGTCTGCCATTCTTTATAAACTAGATTAATTCTCTTCTTTAATAATATTTCAGCAAAGCAAATATTCCCCAAAAAAAATCTTTAACTCCAGGATATGTGGCCTTATGCCCATAACTCATGTCCATCGCCCGGGTGGACAAAACATTTTCCGGCGAGCGGGTCGAAGGGGCCAACTTCGGTCCTCGCCGTGGATGTGGCGCCCAAGCGCGTAGGTGGGCCCACTTTAGACAATTCAAAGTCTTCATATTCTTTGGCCTGGTTTAGTTTCCAATTTCTACACCAAATTTCACTATGTAAAAAGAAAATTCTTATCACATCAAAATGCGGGCATATGCATAGAATACTAAATGTAGATGAAATTAAAAACTAATTACACAGTTTTGTTGTACTTTGCGAGATGAATATTTTGAACCTAATTAGTCAAAGTTTGGATAATTTTTACCAAATACAAATAAAATGCTACCGTACGTATTTATTACGCACTGTTCCAACTTAGCTGCCCCGAATCCGGAACTAAACATGGCCTTTATATTCGTCGTCCAGTGAACGAATCCATTTGCGTTGTGCAGCCACAGCTTTATTCGTCCACTGAAGCATCATCATCATGCACTGACTCTGCCCGACATGGACAACGTGCTGCGAGCCTGCCAAAGAAAGCAAAGACCACAAAACCAAGCATCACGGCAAAGCAGCTATACCCAACCAAAGCACAGAAAGGCATGACTCCAGAGGACATAAAGCATTGACTTGCACGGTCTATTGTTTTTGGAACCCACTCACTTTTAAAGAGGACATTTGCTAATGCCTAGTGCAATGTTTCTCCTTTTCTTTTCGGTTCCCATGGCAGATATTCATGAGATTTTTCATATAAAAAACTAGAAGAACACCCCCACGTGTTGCTGCACGGATCGCGAATGAATTTAAATGCATGGTCTAGTATATTGACGTGGACAAAATAAATACATGTTATAGATACTGTAGCTACATGTACTAATTGGCTGCTGATGTGGATGGTTTGCATGTCGAGATAGAATTCACAGTGAAGTTTAAAATTATAAGATACTAGTGAACATGCATGTGTGTTGCACGGAACCTAATACATTTTGAAATCGAGTTCTATATTATTATTGTTGTAGGTGAGTTCTAATTCATACGAGGACAAATCATGAGTACGAGACACACGAAGAGTGTGAGAACAGTTTGAGAAATAAAAAAAGATGAAAGAAATACTTTGCTCTTTAATATTATTATTATATTATGTAATGTAATGTAACAGATAGATATAGATTATATAACATCATAGTGCTTCGGATGTCTAGCGTAAGTCAGTTTAGCCACTCCAGTAGATTATTTTAGAACTTTTATGTATCTTTTCCATGTTCCTCTTTTCTTATCCATGCTTAATAAACATTACTTCCTCTATTGTACTCCCTCCATTTCAAATTATAAGTCATTCCAAGAAACTTGGAGAGTCAAATTATCTTAAGTTTGACCAAAATTATAGAAAAAAATACAAAGATTTATAACATCAAATAGATACACTATGAAAATATAATTGATGAAGAATCTAATGATACTTAGTTGGTTTCATAAGTATTGTTATCTTATCATATAAATTTGGTCAAACTTGATATCCTTTGACTCTCCAAGATTCTTGGAATGACTTATAATTTGGGATGGAGGGAGTAAAATATAATATTTTTTAGGTTTTTGGTCATAAGTTAAATTTCTCTAACTTTGATCAAGTTTATAAAAAATATACTAATGCCTAATAATACTAAATATATGCACTATCAAGACATATTTATGATGAACTTAGTGCTTAACTAATCAATGTTGTAAATATTGATACATTCTTCTATAATTTTGGTTAAAGTTGGATAAATTTTTAACTTAAGGGAAAACAAAAAAACCATTATTATTTTGTAATGGATGGAGTACCATTCCCACGGAAGGTGGTGAGCCATATTTCCGATGAAGGGCGTTAACGTCACCTGATTTACTTAGTTAATCCTCATGGACAAATCTAAAATGACTACATCTAGAATCAGAGGAAGATTTTTCTTTATCTTGAAACTGGATGCCCAAAAACAATTGTTATAAGCGTAAAGTGTACTCAGATGTCGGTACATATTTATATCAAGGAAACGTACCCAATTAGCACTTTTTTTTGATCGGGTACAACTTGGACGCACACAATCCACACACTTCACACTACATCGCACGCACTGGAAATGTGCAGTATCACCGAACGCGCACGCGTGCGTGTACCCTAAAATTTCTGAAAAAAAATTCAGAAAAAGGTACCATCACCAGGGTTGTAACAACCACTGAACAGCCCTACTACTAACCACGGGCCCATTCGCGTACGCAATCAGCACCTGAAATATTAAAGGTCTTGACATGGGCCTCAAGCCCACAACGACTGGGCCACAGCATTTGGCGGGGTGTTTGATAATCCAATCGACACTTAGGCAGCAGCATATCTACTTCCTCAGTTCCCAAAATAAATGCACGTTTCGTCGTGAAACCAAGCTTTTAAAATTTGACTAGAGAATGACAATATGTGAAGATTTAATTAAAGAAAACTTTTGGAAGACATTTTTTTCTCTAGCTCGACCCTCTCAGGTTATATTCTTGATCGGTAGGACCTTAATCTATTCCTGAATTTATCCTAAAATCCTGGTTCCACATTAACCTAGTTCTGATTCATCACTGACCACGTTCTGCCTCAAGCAAGAACTGCACATGAATAAACACGAACCATGTACGAGCACAAATTCGCAAACCGCATATGAGCACAAGTTCTCAACTGATTCAAGCGCTAGCACTGTGGTTATTAGAGTATAAGCTAGAAACGCTAGTCGACCTACGTGGCATTACAACTATAAGAACAATTACTATTACACACTTATAAACTAACAAGCTATTTGGAATGGTAATGCTCCTGTTCGGTCATCCGTCCATCCGGACAGACCCCACCCGCGTCGCATGTTCGCGAAACAAACCCCACCCGTGCCACCCCCATCTGTATCGCTTGCTCGATCCGCGGCGTCTGCGCGCTGCCCGCCCTGTTTGCAGGACGGATCCCGCCCTCCCCCACGCCGCCCTCGCTCCAGCAGCGTGCCCCTGCTCGCAAGACGGATCTCGCCCTCCCCCGCGCCGACCCCGTCCGTACTCGCGCCTCCTGTTGCGGCCGCACTCCATCCGCCTGCCACAGCCCCTGCCGAGGCTTGTGTCGCCGTCGAGCTCTACACCGGCGACCTCCGCGCCACTCCGTAGCATCGAGCTCCACGCCGGCGTCAAGCTCCACATTACGAGCCTCCATTTTCATCTAAGCAGCAAGTAGATGTTGCGCTTGAAAGCGCATGTTGCAAGAGTCTGTTTCAAGTGTTTCAGATGTATGTTGCAAGTGTTTCATACGGATGTTGCAAAAGTATCGAGATGTTGCATATGTTGCAATGGTTGTACACATATGTTGCAAACTTTTGTTTCCAATGTTTCATCTGTTTTTTCAGACGTACGTTGCAAATGTGTTTATCTGGATGTTACATATGTTTCACACATATATGTTTGCAAGTGTTTTATCTGGATGTTTCGTATGTTTTTGCAATGGTTTCAAGTGTTTTTCAGGTTTTTTTGCAAGTGTTTCAGATGAATGTTTCATCTACCTTTAGACGTATGTTGCAAGTGTTGCATCTGAATGTTTCAAAAGTAAATCGGGTGTTTGAAAGCCCTAGTTTGGTTTTAGATAATTGATGAAACCTAGAGACTAATCATTGTGCTAAGTGTGTAGACATGAAATGATAAGTCCCATGCCAAGTGGTGGAGCCTAGAGAAGGATAATGGTGATGATGGTGTTGACCACAAGATGATCATGGGCTTAACTTGGAAAAGAAGAAAGAGAAAAACAAAAATGAGCTCAAGGCAAAGGTATATATGATAGGGCCATTTTTGTTTTGCACTCAAGACACCATAGAGGGTGTGAGTGACTTAGGATCGATAGCCGTATTGTGAAGAGGGGAATTTCACAGTTAAAACGGTTATCAAGTGCCACTAGGTGAATTTATATGAGCATATGCATTAGGACCTAGTGTGAGCTAACATAACCCTTGAAAATGTTTGTGAAAATATGCTAACACACGTGCACAAGGTGATACACTTGGTGGTTAGCACATTTGAGCAAGGGTTGAGAAAGTGGCAAAGTCGCAGAAGTGTTTCTCGCTGAGAAACGCTGACGTCAGCATCTGGTCAGTGTTGGCCGAGCTGCACTGAGGCATGTGAGGCTAGGGTTTCTCACCGGACGCAGGGCCGCTGTGCACCTGCGCGTCCGGTTGTTTGTTGAAGGCGCGCGGACACTGTTGATCGGATGTCGCCAGTTCACTGTTGTTAGCTGCCATGGTGACGTCAACAACTGAGAAACACGAGGAGGGCGCGGTGAACTAACCGGACGTCGGGCGCGTCAGGTCGACCTCGACCGGACGCGTCCGGTCATAACAAATGCGCTCTGGAAGCTTACTGGACTCGACCGGACTCTGCGTGACCTGTGTCTGGTCACTCTGAGGAGCGCGTCTGGTCATCACTTAACCACGCGAAGGTTGTTCCTGTTGACCGTTGAAGATGGACGGGCGAGTTTTGAATGAGAACACGTGGCACCCATCTGTGGGCTTGGCACTCAGCGACCGGACGTTGAGGCTGCGTCCGGTCGCCCCGCAGGAGGCACGGTGAAGAGCCTAACGGCTCTATTCTTTGGGGACGCTTATAAATAGTTGGTGGCCGGCTCTTAGGGACCCCTCTTGGCATTTTTTATCATCTTGACATCCTCTTAAGCTGGGCATACTCCCTCCCACTCATCTCTCTTGCTTGATTGCGAATTCAAAATGAGATTGAGTGATTCTAAGTGCATTTGCTTGAGTAATTGCATTTAGTGGCACTTGGGGATCGTTTGAGCTGCGAAATTCTTGTTACTCGTGGTTGCCGCCACCTAGACGGCTTAGAGCAGCGGGGGAGTTGTGGCAAGAGTTGGTGATGGTTCTTGGCCACCTCCAGGTGATTGTGAGGGGTTCTTGTGCCTTCCCCAGCGGAGTGCCAAAAGCAACTCTAGTGGATTGCGCGTGTCATTGAGCTACCTCACTTGTGGGTAGGTTCTTGCGGTGTCCACGGGTTGGATGAGGTTTGTGCTACACCTCTTAGCCGCCGAACCATCAAGTGTTGGTCGACACAACGGGAACGTAGTGTGCCGGCAAACACGTGAACCTCGGGAGAAAAATACTTGTATTTCTTGCCATTTGGTATTCTCTCGGTATATTGATTGGTTACCATCTTGGTGATGGGTTCATCCCCTACGCGGCGGTATAACAATATTGAATTCTCCATTACTTTTCTGCAAATTAGTTGTAGCAACCTTTTTAGCGTAGCTAGCTTTGAGATAGGTGGCTTGCAACTCTTATGGAGTTAGAGCAAAATTACATTACGCCTTTTGTCTTACTAATTAAATTGCTCTAGTGATCTTATAGATTTTTATTAGGCTATTCACCCCCTCTAGCCATATTAGGACCTTTCAATGTTGCATTTCCGTCCTCACCTTTTACCGTCTCGTCTCAGTGTCTCCTTCTCCCGGCGCCAGCTAGGCATCCGCCACCTTCTCCCTCGAAAAATGACTACAGGTGCAGGCGTCTAAACACTATCAAGCCCGTATTTGGAAAGAAGTAAATAACTGGCATCATAACACACGTGCATGTTCATGGACTAGTTGCTAAATGGGTCAGGCATATCTTTGGGGTAAAACTACAAGAAATCGAATTTGCAAATGGATTCTTGCGCTGGGCACGAGGCACATATGAAGAACATGCAAACTGGCACAATTCTCACACCAGTAATCTGTTTGCACATGAGAACCATCGTTCTGAAACCAACCAGGTTTTAACAGCAGACAATAGGTTTCACTGGAAGCGGACACCACATCACTTTCTTATGTATAGGTTAACATAGGGCAGGACGGCAGACAATACGGAATGAACACCCTCCGCACAGGCAAAGCTCCTGAGTCATGAGTCCTGACCTGTACTGATTGTGACCAAACTGCATAGCTAACAGACACATTTCCTCTACTCCATGACCACGGCACTGGTTGCTAGTTCAGGCTTTTCACTTCTTCAGATGGGGGAAGCACTGGTACACGTCTGTCTTTGGATGCTTAGCCTCGGCATGCTCCCGGCACTTCACTTCAGTCGTGGTACACATGAATGTTTGCATGCATACTTTGCACTGTGTTCAGGTTGGCGAAAACGAATCAGTATCAGTAAAATACTTGAGATGCCAGCTTGTGAAAATATGCAACCGAGACTAAAAATTTGCAGAATTACTTCAGTTTGAGTACATCTAGAAATTTTGGACTCCTCTATTAAACGTGAACTCTAACAAGGAAACTGATACAGCTTGCATGGAGCTACTGGTTCTAAACAGTGCTCCATGGTGCCATCTAATGTCACCTAACTACTAAAATGCATATCTAGGCCCAAATGTGACTAAACCAGTTAAATATATGCCAGGCACGTCATGTAGGCAACTACATATGAATTAATGAGATTTTGGACCTCAAGTGGCACACTTAAACAAAATTTAGACTCATCCACAATTTGAGAGTTTTGGGACCCATAACACTGAAATAAGTTGAAGCCCCAAATAGACTCATCCACAATTTGAGAGTTTAGGGATCTCCATAACACTGAAATAAGTTGAAGCCCCAAATAGATTCAGAGCATCAAACAGTTCAGGACAGCGGACACTATTGGTGTTTTGCCTGAGAAGAAAATAGAGCACAGTCCAGGTTCGGTTCGAATTCCAATGCCTGATGTAGAATAGTTTGCACAGACAAACCAAATGGACTAAGTTGATTTTCATGGGCAATAGTTGGGATCAGTACAATAGTATTGCCATTTTCTGAAGCTTCGCTACAGACAACTGGTTTTCCATCAATCAACAAAATAAATAATAAATAAGCATATTTGTCAACAAGGCAGTAAGCACTATAAGCTAAGCCAACCGCTGGATTGGTACCCAATGAACAAACATAAGGGTCTATTGGATACACATGGCTAGTTAGTAGTTGGGGCTAAAAATTAGCTATGGTTGGCTAGCTAGTTGGATAACAACTAGTTCAAGACTTGGCTAAAAAATTAGCCCACCTATTAGCCCTCATCTTTGGATGCACTGTGGCTAATTTGAGCTTAAAAAAATTAGCCCATGGTATCCAAACATGCCCTAAGATTGGGCTGTAACTAATGCTAGACACACAAACGGTGTTGCCTGCTTGACTGATCAGAGAAGCCCCATTAAGGGAAAGGATGACATTATGACTGGTTATGTTCTTTGCCATATATAAAGATACAGCTTATCTTATTTTCTGCCTCCAATTCGAGCGGTACAAACTAATAGCCACATAGCACTGTGTAAACTTACATCATTCATGGCATCCCCCACGTAAAAATCCTAACCGTGGAAAAGAAACTCCAATCTAAATTACAGCTACAGTCATTAATCCAGCAGACTATTCTATAAGCACAACATGCCCTACCAATCCATCAAGGAATTTCCACCAAAAGACATGAAAACGTACGAGCAAAGGCACGGATCTAGACAGGGTGTACCTGGATGCTCATGGCCTTCTTGTTGGTCTCAAGCTGGCTCCCTGCACACAGAAAACACGCAGATCCATCAGATCGGAGCACCCTCCCAGAGCAATCGCACGAAGAGAACACATATAATATCGAAGAACCGGAAGGGACATGGCGTAGAAAGAGGGGGCGCACCCTTGGCCGCCTTGTTCTTCTCCGAGTTGCGCTCCCGGGCCATCTTGGACTTCTGGCCGTTGCCACCGCCCATGGTGGATGGATCCGGCGACGATCGATTCGATGGCAGCTACGCGCACCTCGCCCGGCGGCCGGCCCGCGCCGCTCCTCGTTAGGTTTGTGGTTCACGGGAGGCGAGGGGGATGGCAGATCTCTCCGATGGATCTGTGGGCGACGCGGAGTCGCCCAACGGGAGTTTTTAATTGGGAGCCGTGCCCGTCGGTGCCGTGCCGGAAAGACACTCTTGAGGAGATCTCGGCCGTCCATCCAGCAGCGAAGAATTATTACCCGACGGGGGTTGCCGTATGCTCCGTCTGTCCCAATTTAAATCGGAGGAAGCGATGTTTTGCAGCTGTAAAATTATCGTGTTGTTCTATAAAAAGGACTTTTCCACAGTGAATAGCTAGAACATGATTATAGTAGTAGTACAGAAGTACAAGTCTGAATTACAAAACAAATGTGTGGCTATGAATTTTAAAGGAGAAAAACAATAACACAACATGTGACTAGAAATAAGAACACAACAAGAGTATAACACTTGCGCCATTGCGCCTAGACATTCAAAATTTGAATGAGCAAATTGGGCTCCTGACTACAAAATAACCTCACATGCTCTTGGTGAACCCAACGCAAGCCATCCACACGCTCTAAATGTGCCAAACTTCATAGCACGCAGAAGAGTTCCATCTTCATCCATACCAATAGATCTAAGTACCAAGTGAAGAAAGTGAAGAGCCATCGATAGCCTGCATGAGAGTTCGATCTTCAACCATGGCCATAGATCTAAATAAAATACTAGGGGTTTATATTACACAAAGAGGTTATCTTTTATTTCCAAACTTTATATTAGAACATATTAGAGTCATGTAGAATTTCAACATTTGTAATATTCAAACCTTGTATATTCAAATATGTTATAATTCCACAAAATTCAAATGTTTCAACACGTTCATATCTATTTTCTCTTATTGTTTAGCATTCAAATATTTGAACATATATTTTAATCAAATATATGAAATGTTTCTAGCATACAGTATGATCTTCACATATCATTTGAAACTCTGGAAACAATCTAGAAGACATACAATGTGATTTGTACACCTAAGATTCAAACTTTGCAAACATATCGTACATCTATCTAAATCCTAGCTCATAGGATTGAAAGTATTGCATTGCAAACCCTGGTTTGAAATATGCATGACTGATTCATGCTACAAAGAAAACACTTCAATGGGATATATATAGCAGCCTTACAATAGCCCATCAAGAGTCACAAAATACAGAATTTTATGGAATCTACTAAAGCATTAAATACATGAGTCTTTGTTAGATTTTCTCTTCAGAGTATCAGTCGGATACATAAAGAATAAAGATAACTATTTACCTTCCCTCAATGTTTGTAAGAGTAAAACTACCTATGGAGTTCTGAATATCATCCTTTAGTTGGTCTATTTCGTTGCTCCCGCGTCCAAAGTATGCAGGCCGATTGGGGGTTGGAAGGGTAGTGCTTCCATTGTCTAAAGCGTACACAACAGATGACATTACTGGTCTGTCATCTAGGTTTTCTTGAACACACAAGAGTGCTATATGACTACAAAGCAAAACTTCATCTAGCAAACAAGAATCTATAATAGATGAATCTGCCAAATCTTATGTGTTCCCCTCTGTCCACATGGTCCATGCCTGAAAGCACAAAAGAACCATTTTGATTGTGGTAATTCTTATAGGTTTATAGTGACTAGACAATGTCAAAAGACATATACTCACGTAGGCTATAAGTTTTGGAAAAACCCATGATGTGATTCATGGAGCTTCTCCTTGTACCAGTTACAACCTCCAAGATTAGCACACCAAAGCTATAGCATCAGACTTGATAGAGAAAATGTCTTCCATTGCATATTTAGGAGCCATGTAACCACTGTTTGACCATTTGAGTAGTAGAAATTATTGCATATATTCGAACTGAATTATTAGTTCCATAATTATATTAGAATTGCTACTCACTATGTTTTGACAACATGTTGGGTATTTGCTTTTATCTGGTAATCACTAAAGATCCTTGGCACCCTGAAGTCTGCTATCTTGGGTCTCATCTCTGTATCTAGTAAAACATTGGTTTGCTTTGAGATCTCTATGAATTATGGTCAATCTTGAATCATGATGGAGGTAAAGGAGTCCTCTTGCAACTCCTTTGATATGCTAAATCGTGTTGGCCAATCTAGCAACATTTTTCTTGAATTATCTGCGTATAGAAAAAAATAAAAGACAAAATAAATATATATTTGAGTTTTTTAGATGTTCTTAATAGTTCAGTGTCACAAGAACATACCAAAGAGGGTAGCATTTAAGCTTTTGTTGGGCAGATACTCATAAATCAAGATCTTTTCATCACCCTCAACACTGCATCCTAGAAGTCGAACTAGATTCCTGTGTTACAATTTGGCTATGAGAATGACTTCATTTCTAAATTCCTCGGTTCTTTCCTCAGAGTCCTTGCTTAGCCTTTTGATAGCAAAGTTGTCAACTACAAAGTTGCATAACTTTTCGAGATCTATAACTTTTGTTTTTGCTATTTGTCCACCCGAGGTCGTTTCAAAAATTCAAATTTCAAATATTTAAAAATTTAAATATAGTTTTCCTTAACAAGATGATTTTAAATGAAAAAGTTGTCAACTACAATGCTGTATAACTTTTTGGGATCTACAACTTTCATTATGGTTGTTTCTCCATCCGATGTCGTTTAAAAAATCCATTTCAAATTTGAGAAATTCAAACATAATTTTCCTTGACAAAATGAATTCAAATGAAAAAAATTATCAACTACAAAGTTCTATAACTTTCTGAGATCTACAATTTTTATCTTGGTCATTTGTTCATCCGACATAGTTATAGTAAAATTTGTGAACAGTGTTACTACCACTTTATCGGATGAAGAAATGACCAAGATAAAAGTTGTAGATTTTGATCAGTTCTACAACTTTTATGTTCATGACTTTTTCAGCTAAAATCATTTACTCCCTCAAAATGTTGTTTGAAGTTGCCATTTTTTAAAATTCAAATTTTTAATTGATAAAACAAAGTCACATGAATAGGTGACAAAAAATAATAGCGGTAAGAACACAGTAAACTGATAGAGCATGATTTTAGAAAATTTTAGAGAAAAAATCATCAAATTTAAAGTTAGTACAAGAAAGAAAGACTAGTTACAAGTTTTAGCGAGAGATTAAAAAGATAAATCAGAGTTCTTCAACAATTTTAAAATTGAATTTGCAACAGCCATTTGAAACACTAAATGATTTCAAAATGAAAAAGTTGTAGACAACAAAGTTCTATAACTTTTCGAGATCTACAACTTTTATTTTGGTCATTTCTCCATCCGAGGCCATTTAAAAATTCAAATTTTAGTACTTAATTTTTAATATTCGGCGTCTATTTGTAGGGACGATTCAATATAGAGTTGCCCCTACAAATTTTTATTGGAACACTGTACATCAAAAACTTGTTGTCACTCAAGTTTGTAAGATTTTCTAACGAAGTTTTGAATTACTGCAAATATTTTATGTTAATTTGGATATAGAAGGATGAAATATCGATAGCAAATAAATGATTTTTTTTTGAAATGGGTATCCAAACAAGTGTTGTCAATTGGTAGATCATGATTTTAGAAAGAACTAGAAAAAAGAAACATATCATTTAGAGTTAGCATGAGGGAGAAAGACTAGTTACAAAATTTGACCGCAGATTAAAAGAAGAAAACCTTTTAGTCATGTTCTTGAGTTTCCAGTTTTTCCTGTGTGTTTTCAAGAAACCGTCAAGATAATGCTATTGACCCTTACAGTTTATGCGATAACTGTTAAAAAAAATATGAAACCATCAGGGCATTTGGTATTTCCCTGACGGTTTTGTACACTCACAAGTTAGTTACGAATTTCTCTGAGTGTTTTGCAGAACCGTCAAGATAATATCAATTTTCCTGTGTGTTTTTCACAAACCGTCGAGATAATGCTATTTACCCCGACGGTTTATGCAATAACCATAAAAAATTTCAAAACCGTTAGGAAATTTCAAGTTTTCAGTAGTGATGGACTAGATATAAGAGTTCAAACTATTTCTATGTTTAATATTTCATTCGACTTTAGACTGTGTTAGGGTCCGTTAGGTAGATCTCCAGCTTCTCAGAAACAGCTTCAGTTCTGGCTCCTATGATGGAGTAGATTCTCTTAAGGAGTTGAAGCCGTTTTTGCGGACCGTTTGGCAAAACAACTTCTCTGGTTATGCAAAAGAGTAAAAAGTCCATAATACCCTTATTTTTTTTCTTTCCTTTTCTTTTTTTCTCTTTTGTTTTTTCTCTTTTCCTACCTCATCCAGTCGCTCCCGGTTGCAACCACACATCTGCACAAGTACGTGCTCATCTTCAACCTGGGAGCGTGCCCAGGCAGGGGCCACTGCTGCCGCACCACCCTCCCCCACGCTAGCTCCTCCTCTGCGCGCCCTCCATCCCGCACCTCCCCGCATCTCTCCGCCTCCCCGCCGCGCGTCCCTTCCTCCTCCCCAGGTGCGCGTCCCTTCCTTCTCGCCCGAAGCTCCACTGCCCGGTGGCCTCGTACTCGCCGCGCCCAGCTATCCCACGCGCTCGCACAGCAGTGGAGATCCGGCGTCCCGCGCCCACATGGCGGCGGCTGTCGGCATGGGGGCAAATCCGCCATCATCTTGCGTTGGGCCCACAGCAGCTCGTGGGAGCCGGGCGAAGCTACATTTTTTTTGGCTTTGTTTGCATGAAACAGCTCCAGTCAGCGTATTTCCCGCGACTTCTCGCACGGAGCCATTTGCTGGGGCTGCCTTTGGTTGGCGGAGCCATAAAACGGCTCCTGATGCCATCCGAGAATCCATACCAAACGCCTCCTTAGTAGGATGGTAGTGTCAATATGTCATTGACGACAGCTATATATTAGCGACAAAAAACCTGTAAACAATGCTTATGCCACGTAAGTGCTGAGAAAGTTGGCAATTTTCAGATTAAAACCACAACATAAATTATGACAACCTCAGATACTAGTACGAGCAGTGTTTGCATACTAGTTAGATTAAACAGCATGAACACGGATGCTAGTATGAGCATTACTCGCATACTAGTTAGATTAAATAACATGAACACATATCCTAATATGAGCATGGTTCGCATACTAGTTTGATTAAGACAGGATAGCTTGAATCAACACACGTACTAATGTCAGTATAGCTTGAATCAAGACTGAAGAAGAATTTATGTAAAAAATTTAAGATATCAGCACAAGCATACATAAGTATTTGTGATCTTTTTTATCCATTGTGACATTGAAAGAATACCTATTGTATTGGATACTACAGTTTTTTCATAGTAAGTTGATAAATTCTTTTAGTATATACGTACGCCACCAATCGCTCATGTCAAATGTGTTTCTTGCTAAAACAGATACAATGGCAGTATCGCTGCAACTCACTCAGAAGAAGAACCAAGAAATATGTCTTTCTTGATGCTTACTTGAGGCAACCTTGAGCCACGAGGTTTAGGCCTAGTGCACCGGATTTCATCCTCCTATAATGTTCACACATGCGTGCTGCTCCATAGGTTTAAGGTTCTGTCAACATTCCTCATCACTGGGTTGTAGTGCTATCGTCAACATCTTAGGTTACATCCTACTTTGTTGCATCTTGATGATGTGATCTCGAGGTTTGGATTCAAGCTTGATGTTGCAACCACTATTTATATACATTTATATACCCTGTACTAATTTTCAATAATGTTGGTAGCCTCCTGTACTAATTGTCAATAATGTTGGTAGCCGGACGGGTTCATATCCCCCCCCCCCCCCCCCCCCGTTTTCTTTTTCTTTTTTTCATCTCCCACTAAGTCATCCTATACTTTGGGGGTGGGGGGGCGGTATGGAATGCAATAGAAATTTTCTATTCCTGTATTTTTTCTGTGAAACTGAACTGATTCTTGATTCTTGTGAAATTCATGCGCTCTAAGAAAGCCCTAGATACATTGTTTGATGACCGCTCCCACTTCAAAGTTATTTATATAGTGTTTTTTTATTGAGAAGATACTTGTTTTTTCCACTTTGTAAATGATTTATCAGGGTCTTGTATTTCACTCTATCTTCTTTCACTTTTTTGTACATCCTTCTGTTTTGCACATCTCATATCAAATCAAACGATCTTTCCATTTTTCCTTTTTCTATTATATTTTGCATAGAAAGACCATTTGGAATTGCAACTTTAATCTCGCAAATGCAAATAAAAGAAGTTGGATTTATTTCTTGAATAATGGCACATATTTGTAATATATAAATAAATGTGGGGATGTTTTGGGTTATTGTTTGTGCAGTGCCAGTGGTGGATAATAGTTTATTAACTTGTGAGGATATTATGTTTTTATTCTTACATTTTCTGAGGAAATGTTCTTATTCTTATATGGTTAACGTGGCATTTTTAGGGCCTTGAGGGTGATTTGTTCATTAAATGCTAAAATAATAGATACCTAATAGTCCTGGCCCAGTACACATATTTATTTTCGAAAAAAGTTCACATTACCTCTCTCAACTTTCGTGAAAGTTCGTTTTTCCTCCTTGAACTCCAAAACCGGGCAAAACACTTCCCTTAACTTTTAAAATCGTTCATCTTACCTCACTGGCCCTGTTATAAGCGGTTTGAAGACGGTTTTGTCTTTTTTTTATTTATTTTGGTCAAATTTTTGAAAAATCATACTAAATCACAGAAAAATCATAAAATAGAAAATCCAATTTTGTTGGACTCCACATGAGTAGATCTATACAGTGAACATATAATATGGTATGGTTTATTACAAAGTTTTTGATGTAGCTTTATATCTATGCTTTTTTGTAATTAAATGGAATAATTCATAGATGCAGTTTCTATGGTTCAATTGTGGTGAAATTTTTATGGTGTGCTAATTATTGTATGCTTAAACTGTAGTAAAAATTTAATACTGATTGGATCATGTATAACTTAGTTATAGATTTTATTTAGGTTTATGCTTGTTAAACATAAATAAATCTATAACTAAGCTATACATGATCCAATTAGTATAAAATTTTTACTACAGTTGAATCATACAATAATAAGTTCACCATAAAAATTTCATCATAATTGGACTATAGAAACTACAGTTATGAATTATTTTAATTAATTACAGAAAAGTATAGATCTAAAGTCACAGCAAAAACTTTGTACTAAAACATACCATATTATATGTTCACTATGTAGATCTACTTATGTGGAGTCTGACAAAATTGGAATTTCCATTTTATGATTTTTCTATGATTTACTATGATTTTTCAAAGATTTAGCCAAAATAAATAAAAAAAAGAAAAAGACAAAACCACCTTCAAAACCGCTTATAATAGGGCCAGGGATGTAAGATGAACGATTTTAAAAGTTGAGGGAGTTGTTTTGTCCGGTTTTGGAGTTTAGGGAGAAAAAACGGACTTTCACGAAAGTTGAGAAGGGTAACGTGTACTTTTTCCTTTATTTTCAAAAGATTCTAGCCCAGGTTACCTGATTCTGTGTAATGCAGGCCGAGGTACACGATCGTAGCCCAAATCCAAACAACCGAGTGGGGCGATCCATGCTCGGAGAGGCCGAGACAAGGGCCAGCCAAGCCGCCAAGGGGCCATGAGCCGGCGCGCGCCGAAACGAGCAGGCAACGTGCCACGGGTCACCCGCCACGTGTAGGCCGCGACACCCCCTCCTGCGCCAGCCACACGAGCCGTCGCCGGAGCACCCGCACCACGTAAAAGATGCACACGGCGGCTCGCTCGCTCGCCGCACCGCAAACCATATTTTTACTTGACACAAAATACATGGCGCTCTTCCTCCTTCATCCATAGCATAGGGGCCAAGAACAGAGCTGACAGGGAGGTAGCAGATACTACGTGACAGGCACCCAGGGTCCGGCGGGGTGTTTATCCATGCTGCTCCGGCTGAAGATCATCGGCGTCCACTCGGTGGTGCTTCCAGTTCCAGGCGGCTATGAGCACCATGGCGCCTGCTACGCGGCAGCGCCCTGCTGCTGGCGTCGCAGCCGGACGCCGGCGGCGGGTAGCGCCGTCGCGAGGCGGCCGAGGGGGAGCGCCACGGTGGTGATGGCGCTCAAGGAGGAGCCAGATGGCAGCCGCAGCGGCTTCGCCGGCGGCGGGCCGAGCTGGGACCCCGGGCTGGAGATCCAGGTCCCCTTCGAGCAAAGACCGGTAACAGCAGATGACTGATTTGTGGTGCGTATTGCTGCTGCTGGCGTGGATCGTGTGGCCATCCCATATTTCTTTTTTGGTGTAGGTGAACGAGTACTCTGCTCTCAAGGATAGCACCCTCTACTCGTGGGCGGAGCTGAGCCCAGGGTCCTTCTTCCTCCGGCTCGGCGGCCTGTGCCTGGTGACCTTCTCTGTACTCGCGGCTCCAATCGCAGCCGCCAGCTTCAATCCAGGAAAGGTTCGATCAAAATCTTCCATCTTTTCTGACAAATGGTACTCCTAACCTGAATCAGAGAACACACGGAGCTGTAGCTTAGGACCCAGCCATATGGGGGACCCTGTCAGTTTACATGCGTCCTTGTAATTTAGCTTGGCCGTTTCTTCACCTTTGAAATTCTGTCCAAACTATATGCAGGATCCACTCAAGTTTGTGCTAGCAGCTGGGATCGGGACGCTGCTTCTGGTGTCATTGGTGGTTCTCAGGATCTATCTGGTAAGGACATCGAGGAAAAGACAAGGACCTATCTGGTATACTAAGTCATATACTAAGTCATACTTACAGTTACAGCCTTACAGGATTATACATTTATACCGAGACAATCAAGAACTGGTGGTATCTTTGCCGATGGATTAGTTCTGAACTGTGCTAGTCTTAACTTGTGTTAGTACCGTCTACCGTGTGCAGGGATGGAGCTATGTTGGTGATAGGCTGTTGTCAGCGGTGGTACCGTATGAAGAAACCGGATGGTACGACGGCCAAATGTGGGTAAAGCCACCAGAGGTAACACAAACATGATTCACTGGCCACCAAGATTGTTAACAAAGAAAATATATTTCAAGCTTTTAGCAGTACTCCATTTGATCCCAAATGTATGATTGCACTTGCATATGTTAGTAAAATGTTCCTTTCTCTTGAACGAATAGATCTCACTGTTAAACTCGCTGATCGAAGCTAGCCACATCTCCTACAACTACTTGTAGAATACAAAAAAGATCCAGTTTACTTACCTGCGTTTCCATTTCGCTACAGGTGTTGGCTCGTGACAGGCTCTTGGGATCTTACAAGGTACTAATACAAAACCTTTTGGCAGGGTCTATTTCTCTCTACCAAAATTCAGACACGAGCACCCCCAAACAAACTGGACAGAGTCCCTCTGTATGTACACTCTCTAAAGTCTCGCTCACCGACGAATCTCTGCAGGTAAAGCCGGTGATCAACCTGCTGAAGCAGACGCTGGTGGGCACCGGCGCGCTGCTCGTCGGCGCCGTGTCGCTCTTCGCCTTCGCCGCGCCCGTCGAGGACTTCCTCCACGCCCTGAACCAGCCTCCCTCCACCGCGTCGTCCAAGCCAAGCTTGAGGTGCACGGTCGTCATGCATGGTCTCCTAATTGTTACAGCTTCAGCTTGGCTTGATGCTTGCATCGCCCTACGTATACGCAGGAAGGAGGAGCTGCTGCGGCTACCTGTGGAGGTGATGCAGGACGACGACCTCGCCGCGGCCGCGGCGGAGGCCGCCGACGGCCGGCCGGTCTACTGCAGGGACCGCTACTACCGGGCGCTCGCCGGCGGGCAGTACTGCAAGTGGGACGACCTGCTCAACTGATAAATACCTAGTGCGGTAGTGTTGTGATACAATACATGCGCAGTAGTACGCCATGCCATGTTGGTACGACGCGGCAAGACAAGATGTATTTTGTCAGAATGAAAATTTTGTGACCGAAACTTGCTGGATGTGTAATAGATAGCCTTTCTCCGTCGTCTCGCTTGCCAGTTGCCACAACAAGAGTTAGGGTATCACAATTCACACAACATATACACATATAGAGACAGAGCGGCATACGAACCTTTTTACGGTCCACCAAGGTACCACCAAGTATAGCAGAGTTCAGAGGTACCACATAACAGAAGAAGTACAACACATTTTTCAGTAGTGTTGGGTATTAAAATTCTAGAATACCAGAAAATATTTTATACTATCAAATAGATCTCATTAGATACATATGAAATGCATTTTCATAATTTATATTTGTTGATGTTAATACTCTCCTTTATAAATATAGTCAAACTTACAATAGTTTTATTTAAAATAACTGAAAATTCTTTATATTTCAAAACGAGGAGGGTATAATTTGGTACTTCATGGTTCAAACTTACGAGGTTTGCTCTGCTTGGTATTCAGTCTAAAACCTTGTAAATTACAAGCCAGGAGACCTTTTCAGCCTAAATCAAAATTTGTTGTTTGGATGGCTAGTGAGCCTAATAATCTTAGACCTGGTTTAAGCCAAAACCGGCAAATAAAATAGGTTGCCTACTCAGGCCTGATAAATGGGCTTGGGCTTATCCGGTTAATCCCATCCCGAAGGAGATGATAAGGATTTTGAATTTTGGGATTTATTAATCTCTTTCAATCCCCTCTAATCCCCCTTTAATACCTACCAAACCTAACAAGGCCTAACGTGGCAATAGTCACTTGATAAATTGTCGAATCCTAACTTGAGGCTTTCAACAATTCTTTGGAGCTATATTGAATGAAAAACAGAAGTGCGCGCGTGCAAAGAATTCAGTCTCCCCACGCACCATTTCAGCGTTGGCCTTTTTCACAGTCGTACCTGCTCTTATGGTATGGTATGGTTTGGTTTGGTTTGGCTAGAGGAGTTGAGATTCAAATAAATAGATAGATAGATAGATAAATTTGACTTGGAGCTTGTGATCAAATGGCTACAAAATCGAGATGACATGGCTGAAGTTTTGTTGCAATGCAACATGCACACAATAACTTTGTACCATCTCTGTTCTGAAAAAGAATACAAGGCCATGTTTAGATTGCAAGTTTTTTCACTCTCTCTCCGTCACATCGAATCTAGGGACACATGCATGGAACAGTAAATGTAGATAAAAAAATAACTTATTACACAGTTTGATTGTAAATTACGAGACGAATCTTTTAAGTCTAGTTAGTCTATGATTGAACAATAATTGCTAAATACAAACGAAAGTGCTACAGTTCCAAATTTCACTCTCTCTCCTCAATCTAAACAAGGCCCAATTCTAAATGCATTCTCGATTAAAGTGTCCAAAGTTTGACCAAATATATAGATAAAAATATTAGTGTTTTTGACACCAAATAAAGGTACTATGAAAATATATGTCATGACAAATCTAATGACACTTATTTGATGTCATAACTATTTATACGTTTTTTATATATAATTCATTAAATTTAAGAAACCTTAACATGATATTGTGGTAGAGTTACATTCTTTTTCGGATGGACGGAGTATAAGCGAATGCCTTTGTCCCCTAAAAAGTGTTATTCCCACTTTCTAAAAAAATTTAAATATTTTTAACTTTGATCAAATATATAAAAAATATTAATATTTATAGTACATAACTAGTATCGTTAGATAGATCGTTAAATATATTTTCATAATAAATTTATTTAGAGATACAAATATTGTTAGTATTTTGCGCAAAAAAATATTGTTAGTATTGTCTACAAATCTAGTCAAATTTAAAAAAGTTAGGCCGTCATATATCCCATAGCAACATTTTTTATGGGGCTGAGGGAGTATTCTCTTTATCTGCTAGGTTAACTTCCGCGTGAGATTGTTATAACGTACTACGCCTCATCGCGTGCCGTGCCTTTGAACAACAACGGTTTCAGAGTCATAGTAGTACTTCCTCCGGGCAGCTTTCTTACACTACTACAGATTTGGACATTACTGCCGGCCTCATCACTGCCGGATTTGTGAGAACCGACAGTGATGATCTTGAAAATGAGAAAATGACTGGGACTGAGCTAAAACCGGCAGTAATGAGTACTGTCACTGCCGGTTCGTATAAAAATCTGACAGTGATGTCTTATCAGTGTCGGTTGTATTACCAAACCCGGCAGTGATATGTACATCCGGACCCAAAATTTTTATTCATCCTGGTCAACTCCTCACTCCCGTCAACACCTCTCTTCTCCCCTCTCTCTCTCCGCTTGGTGGATCCGAACAAATCGCCAGACCACCTCCTCCCCAAATCTCGTCCCCACGGACGAGACCGACGGTACGTTCCACCCCAGCGCGAGACTCGGGTGACCGGTGACCGCCACGAGAACTCCGGCTACCGGCGCGGCCCCGCGGCTCGGGCGACCAGTGACCGCCGCGAGCACTCGGGTGACCGGCGTGGCCCCGTGGCTCTGGCGACCGGCGCAAGCGCGGACGGGCGGGCGGGCGACTGCAGTCGGCTCGCGCTGATCCACCTCGGCGACGGGCGAGCGAGAAGCGCCGGTGGCTTCTTCCTCACGGCTCATGGTACCCTTTCTCTCCTCCGGCAATCTTCCCTTCCCGGTGCTCTTCCTCCTCTCTCTCACACCTTATCTCCTCAGATTTGTCATGGGGCCGGTGACTGGGGGTGCGGCCAAGGATCTTGCGTTGGAGCGGCAAGGGGTAGCCTCCGGCGTGAGACCGCGGAATCCGCGAGCGCGGCGAGCGGCGAGGGGCTCACCCTTCCCGGCGGAATCTCACTCTCTCCCCCTCCTGGCCTCCCTCTATGTTGTATGAATCAATTTGTGGATGAGTTGATTTGTGATGTGTTGAACCCTTCTGTGTGATGTATGAATCGATTCGATTTGTGGATGAGTTGATTTGTGTTGTGTTGAATCCCTCCTCCTTTGTCTGTGACGTATGAGTTGTTTCTGGTATGAACTGCTTGATGGAGCGGTGGTGGGAGGAGCCAGCGAGCATGGCGATGGCGGCGGGAGCTAGCGAGCATGGCGGTGGCCGCGGTAGGCAGCGAGCTTGCTTGCTGTATTTTTTTTGTTTTGTTTAAGCTTATCACTGCCGGGTGAAGTGCCGGCACTAATAGCCAAGAGGTATCACTGCCGCTTTGCCACTTTTGTTTAAAATCCGGCAGTGAAGAGGAATTTTAAACCGACAGTGACGTAGAAAACTGGGGTAGAGGCGTGCCCAGCGAAATCTCACATACCGAGGAAGGATAGTAACCACAGCTACGTGGCTCAATACCGGCACCACAGAGTCACGTACGTTTCATTGAATGCATGCATGCCGCCATGCAGGAAAGCTAGCTCAATCGTTACGGCTTCCTCGCAACCCCGCGCGCGCATAGTGTCCATCGCCCGGAATACAAATTTCTTCTCGTATTTTTTCCGCTGCTGCGGCAAAACTAGGCGCGTTTTTTTTTCGCCGCTGCGGCAAAACTCAGCTACCTTTTCCGTCGAAGGAGTCCGGCATGTAGTCGACACCACGGACTAGCGCTCGGTCATCACTTCCGTTGCCTGCGGCTGGAGGTGTCATGGTGACAGATTCGGCGAGACAAAAGCAAAGAAAGAGAAGAAGACACAAACGCAAGAGAAGAAAGTAGCAGCATTGTGCACATCTCTTGGAGTCCTGCTGCATGCAAACGCTTCGACTCCCACCCAGCATGCAAGCCCAACGGCAGCAGTATTTACTTCAGCATGAATTCCAAAGCATTCCGCCTCGTTCCTGCTACTCACGCCCAAAATCCAAATGCATGCCCATACATTCCGCGGAGCTTGGGAGAGCGTTGCGCGCAGCAGATAGTACGTGTGGGAAAGGAAGATGGGCGTGCAGGAAAGGAAGAGCAGCGCACGGGAAGGGAAAAGGATCTTTTTTTCGCAAGGAAGGGAAAAGGATCCTGGATGGCGAGTGACGGAACTCGCCTTTTCTTGCAAGCGGAAGTCGTGGGATGGAGGATCCGAAAAATTAGTTTAGCTGCTGAAGAGACTGTTGGAGGGGGTTTTCATCCTTAAATAGCTAAATTTGAAGTCACCGAGAGATTTAGAACCTCTATTGGAGATGCTATGTAGATTAGCATCTCCAAGAGTTCTCTAAATCCATTTCTAATCCTTGGTTTTTAGCAAGATGAGAAAAAACATCTCTCCAACAATTTTTAATTCATCCTTTTAATCTTTTAGAACTTGAGAAAAGTCTTCCTATTCCGCGTAAAGTTACGCGCTTTCAAGTCACGCGTATCTTCTCTCTCCCGCCCTTGTTTGTCGGCCAATGGAAGGGCGTGGAAAGAATAAAGAGTAGAAAATGGTTCCTGATGCAAATATACAAGAGAGAAAGAATATATAAAAGTGGTTAGGATAATTTAGAAATAGTATATGATTCCTGATGTAAAATTGTCTTCTATATTTTAGGAGTAGATTATTAGAAATTCTTAGAGATGGCCTTCTTTATTCCTTCCAATAGTTTTTCAGGAATTGTAAAACTTCATGATTTTAGGAAGAAAATGCTGAGTACTGTTTGGGATGCTCTACGTTAAAATGACTACCAATTCCACCTAATTTGCTTGTGTGCAAAAACTAATCTGCTGCTGAACCTAACCTGCAGTTCCCTTGTCTGCCGACTGCCGGACTAAAATTTGAAGCGCCTCTGACAGCGCAAGTCATCCAGAAAGGCCGACACACGTGACGCTTGCCTGACTTGTTCGGTAAACTGTAGTAGTACACGCAATACAGCAGGTTTTCTTACGACCACGCGACAGCATTTGCCGACGGTGCTCCCACTCCCAAGGTCGATGGAGATCTACCAGCGCCTGCGCGTCACCGTACCATCGAGACGACACGGATCATCAGGCAGGGAGATCAGAGACCGTGCAGTCCAGGGCTTCAGACTTTCACGTAATCCCCTTGACAAATCATACGCTAGCTGCATCCCGTTTTCCACGCGCGTATTTCAGATAGCATATCTTACACATAGTACTCCGTACTTCGCTAACGTCCTAAAAAGAATAACAACACTTGTTTTAGTTTTCATTCGTAAACTTATACTCCCTCACTCCTGAAAAATAAGACCTGCACGTATTTTAGAATTCAAAAGTTTTTGTTATCTTTAATTAACAATCAGTCTAATCATATGAAAAATTTATACTACAAAAACAATTACATTAGATTTGTATTTAGAAATACTTTCTAATGATCCAACTTTTATTCCTAAATTATATATTATAAGAGAAACTATAGATCAAAATAAGTTGTTGAAGACCACACCAAGTTAATCACATCTTATATTTTGAGACGTGAGTAATTTGAGTTTTACACAACGAGATTTTTCCAATGTAATAAGAGGGGGAAAAAGTCTGCACGACGAGGATAGAATCCAAATCCGAATTAACATAATCAACAATTTAAAAAAGGGATGGCATGTGCCTTTTCAGAAGAAGTAACAAATTTCTACCCTCTATACATGACTTGTGCACTCAACTCTATCTATTCCTACAAGTTTCAACCATGTGCAACATCAAAATAGAACTAGAGAAAACAACAGTTCAAAGAAAACTCTAAAAGGCAAATTTTCCAAGCAGATTGATATACATCCACCTAAAAAGTGAATTAATGTTTGAAAGTCATCATCTTGCCCATATGAGTCAGAGTCGTAAAAAGTGATAGCCACCATTCGTCCTAAAAAGCATAGCCTATTAACCCTAAATCTAGGAGAGATAAGCCACCACCAACAAAACATACCTACCAACTAAAAACTTACATTGTTGAGAAAGTAGATAACGACATTAATCCAGGCACTTCCTGTTAGAGCCGGGCGAACATTTTTCTATGCCTAGGTTCTTAGCTGTTGCCTGGACGAAGCAAGAAACGAGGGTCTCAACCAAACACATCAGAGGCAGGTCACAGGCTTGCTACAGGCGAGACAATTTTTCTCGAGGTTGCATCCAAACATGCTCTAAATCTCTCCTAAGAAAGAAGGTAGGAACGACCCAGCTCTCTATCTTCTCTAATACCGTTCCGCGACACGATAGGCAGCTAGCCGGCTCCCTGGACGCGGCGCATGCATGCCCATACATTCCCTCGCTCCTCTTATTCCTCCCTGCACTATATCGATCCTTCTTTCTTGCTCCATGCTTCCTTCATCGGTTGTTTTTAGATTAAAATCTTACTCATATACAAATTAATCACATGTTACTCTTTGGTCAGGTATACAATCACCACGATGGCTGATGTCGTGATGAAGATCATCGACATCGGTATCGCCATCAGGGAGGCGGTTCAGACTGCCCGGACCAACTAGACAGAGTGCAAGGCTATCGCGAAGGTGGCAGGCCACGTCTGTGGGTTGGTGCACATGCTGACAGTGAGCGCGGAGCCTATGGTGCAGCAGCCAGTTGTTGCAGGAACGCTCGGTTCCGTGTTGGATAGTCTAAAGGATGCTATAGAGCTCGTCAGTCGTTGTGGGAAGAAGAACGTTGTTCTTCAGGTCATCACAGCGAAGTCCACCGCCAAGAAACTCGGTAGGGTGCAGAATGACATACTGAACAATAGTAGGTACAATGGCCATAACAGTGACTGATCTAGGATGGAACCTCTAGTCTCTCCTCCCTAAAGCAGCCATGGCAAAAAGTTTTAGAGGGGCTCTAGGGGAGCTCCATGTGATCAGCGAAGATAGGGGGGCTTGAGCCCCCCTCTCCACCGCACTACGTATAGTTTCTGTACCCTTGAAATCTTCTTCATAGGGTGCTGAAGCATTGGTGCCTGGCTCACACTGAGCGTGTGGACTAAACCACACACTCTGCCCACGACTCTTTCGATGCTCCTACACTCCTCATTCTTCCTTGCTGGCCTCTTTAATTGCAATGCCAATATCTATTATTTTCTTCATGTTTTCGATCGAAAGTGATTTGTATAGGGTTGAAGGTCAGCCATCATATATAGATGAGGAATTGATATTTGAACTATGTATGTTATATTTTGGAGTGCAAATACACAAACATGCATGTTAACTAGATTAGATCTTAATTATTAAAACAAGAAACGAGACATTCTTGTAGAGAAACCTTAATTTGTGATCAAATTGGCAGCCCGAACATAAACTAGTGCTGATAACAACTTATATGGAGAAAAAAAAAGATTGAGCAAATAAAATTAGTTGAGAAAATTTAGGTGGTAATTTTGGGATGTAAACGTCGTGTGTGGCCAGTCATGGCAGTATAATTTCTCCAATACTCAAATTACGTAAAGGCACATTATTATTTGCCCTGCATGTTCAATCACACTACATTCCCGTAATTAGCAAGTGCATGACCAATAAGAGCAAGACTAATAATGCAGCCGGTTGCTGGCTGTATGAATCCTTACAACCTACTTCTCAGTCCACTCATATAGTGGTTATATCTTTACAATTAATACATAGCTCACTTATCTCTCTCACAGAGTTTTTTTGGTTCTTGTGTCTAAGCCGGTGAGCATCTCCAAGAGTTTGCCAAAATTCACTTGGCAAATATCGTGATTTGGCAACTCGCTAAAATATATGACAAGTGAAAAAATAGACTCTCTCCAAGAGTTTGCCATTTGGACTTGGTAAAATAAGAAGAGGCCCGCTAAACGAACGAAGAGCCCCGTTAAGAGCATCTCCAATAGTTTGGTAAAAATAACTTGCCAAATCTTATGATTTAGCAAGTTGCTAAATGTTATGGCAAGTGAAAAAAGGATGCATCTCCAATAGTTTAGTATTCTAACTTGGTAAAATTGAAAAATTAGGCCCACATACCTGTTGACGGGCCTCCTCCTCGTGCAAATATGGGAGTGCGAGGAAACCACATGCGACTACTTGATATATACCGCGGGGTTTTCATCGCGCGCGCAAGGGAGAAAAGCGGGAAGATGGACTTGCGCGCGCGGGAGGGGAGGGGATCGCGCGGAAATTTTGCGAATGGCAAGTCTTCTCCAACTGTGCAAATATGGGAGTGTGAGGCTGGGGATAGCAAGTTGCCAGGGATAGCAAGTTCGTTTGAGGAACTGTTGGAGGGTGGTTTTTGTGGTTTTGCCAAATAAATTAGGATAGTAAGTCGATTTACCAAACTACAGGAGATGCTCAACGAAGAGCCCCGCTAAGAAACGAAGAGCCCCGCTTAAATTTGCACGTGAAGCCGGATGCGCGCTCGCGCTCAGCGCGCAAATATGCGCGTGGAGGGGGGAGATTTGCCAAGTTGCTAAAATTTACCAAGTTGGATGCCAAACTGTTGGAGCACAATTTTTTCTATTTTGCCAAAAATAAATGGATGCCAAGTTGATTTGGCAAACTCTTGGAGATGCTCTAAGCTTACAGCCTGCTTCTTCACTCTCTACTTCCCTCTCTCCTTCACCTTAGTATTTAGCCTACTTACGGCCCATTATTATACCTGCTTTAATGGTGACACAATTTTCCATCTAAAACTACTAATTTGGTTGGTGATTGATGACGTGGCTATGGTCCCCATCCCGAGCTCAAGAACCGGTCTTGTTGGAGACATGAAAAATTTAAGCTCCATTCTTGGCTTGGTAGCTCGAGAAAAGGTCGACCAAACTTTTGTTTGTGCCCCATGACTCTATGAGGCCATGCCCCTATCTTCCTGGAAAGCAACCTTTTTGCAGCTCCCATCTATCCTGCTACCAAGTCAGTGCTCTATGTTTGTCCAAAAAAAAAAAAAGTCAGTGCTCTATTTCTTCGTTCCTCCCCAGCCTCATCCTACTATCATGACACCACCCCGAGCATGCAAATTTCTACAAGTTGCTTGTCCTGTGAGTGACCTAAATCCAACGCGCAATAATACTTTCAAATTTTAAAAGGCAAAGGTGAGAATTGAGGAATGCAACACACAGAACTCGAGGCAGTAGTTTTTTTTTCACAAACAAACGAAGAGCTTTGGCGCTTTGCTCAACGGGACATGGATGGCTTGATTGATGATGATGAACCAGTTGAGTTGTTGAATGGTGGAAACAAATGGAAGTGGCAAATATTTCCATGGATGATAGTGATACTGATACAATAGGAGCCATGAGGCATGAAAGAACTAAAAAATGTGGAAAAAAAAAACAAATGTAAACAGGAGACAACGATCTTTAGCTATCTACACGACGACGCGGCGCTCTTCTCCTTGGAAATGGAGAGGTCCGCCAGCCACTCGAGAATCCTGCTCCTCCGAGCAGTGCCCTTCCCACTCTGCTTCGCCGTCGCCGTCGCCGTCGCCGTCACCGACGCCGATCTCTTCTTCTCTTCCGCTTTCTTCCTCCTGCGCCTCGCCTCTGCCGCCGCCACCTCCGCCGAGCCCACCGGCGCGACGGCGTCAGGCGAGCAGGAGCACACCAGGCCGGCTCCCAGCAGCCCCAGCGCAAGCTTCTTGTCCGCGATCGCCGGCTCGGTCCTGTGCTGCAGGTCGAACCTCGCGCTCCGGCTCCCGCTCCCGCTCCTCGCCGCGGCCGGTTTCCTGTACTCGGCCGGGCGCGGCGCGTACAACACCTCGGGAGCGCCGACGACGCCGAGGCGTATGACGCCCCACGACGCCGGCGGCGCGGACCCGGTGCTGCGGCGCGCCGCCGCGGGCGCGGATGTCCGGCTCCGGCGGCGCGGCGGCTGGCGCGGCGACGGGCTCGGGTGCGCGTAGAACACGCTGCCCGAGCCCGACAGCGAGCGCCGCGGCGGGAGCGAGACGGCGTCGGCGGCGGAGGAGGAGGAGGACGCGCTCTGCTTGCTGGACGACGACGAGCCGCCGGTGGGGCCGGCGTGGTCCGAAGACGCGCTATTGGACGACGTGCTCCGGCTGACGCAGCTGCTGCTGCGGCTGACGGAGCGGGAGCTGAAGCCGCTGCTGCTGGTGGTCGTCGACGTCGCGGCGCCGTCCAGCGAGTCGGAGCGCAGCAGCAGCAGTGCTGCGGACGCCGCGTCCGCCGAGGCCGCCGAGGAGAGGCGGAGCGGGAGGAGCTTGCCGCCGGAGAAGACCTCGTCGGCGACGCACATGTCGGCCGCCGCGTCGTTCCCGGCCGGCGCGAGCCCGCCGGACGAGAGTATGCAGAACTCGAAGTCGTCGACGGGCGCCGATGACGCCAGATGATCTTCCGCAGCTTCCTGGCACGCCATGGATGGCTTCTTGCTGTCTTGGTTTGAAGGGGGGAGAGAGCAAGACATGGGTTGTGTTTGCTTGTGCATTTGAGTTTCTTGCTCGGGCAAAGCGAGAGCGAGACAAGAAGAGAGACGAGGCGTGTTTGTGCTCGGCTCTACCATGCAATGCTCTCTATTTATACGTGTTTGTTGATCGTTTTGTTGGAAAATGTATTAAATACCTGTACTTAAGCCATGGTTGGTGAAGGAGACAAGAATGCGTCATAGAAAACCTAACCTGTAAATATAGATCAATCTTGTAACCAAAACGACCCTCACTTTTAGGTCACATCTGAAGAAGATTTTTTTGGTATCTAAGCACCTTCTAGATAAACGCGTAATTTTGCTAAATGGAATAATTATATCTAGACCATGTTCTTTTTTCCTTTTTGGTGAATTGCACAAATTAAGATCTACTATTTGTTTATTTCCACCTTCACAAATTCTATCTTTGTCAACTTGATCTTCCGCTTCAACACTACTCAAGGTTCCAATTTGAAAAATTCTTCCTATTACTAGCTAGACTGCTAGAGCATGGAAAAATTCCCAAAAGAGTTTTATTTGGGCAAGTCACAAACTAGGCGTATTGCATTTTTTAAATAAAAAATGTAGCATATAATAATGGTTACCTATTATGATGGAGCTACTAATCATAGATCAGTTGGTTAAGTTCCTTGTGGTGGAACCTGTCCACCCGGATTCAAGTCCTCGACTTGGCACGGATGTTTGCATTTTCCTAGATTTATTTTTAGGATTTAACGGCGCTATGCTTTCAGTGGTAGGCGACGTCCCCGTCGACAGCGATGCACCTGTGGTGATTTCGTGAATCTCGAGATCTACTGGTTCAGTTCTTCGGAGGTAAGATAGGGTTTTGCGTACGTGTATTCATAGGGGTGAGTGTGCGTGCGTATTGGGCGTCTACGTTGTACTGTGTAATTCTAAAAAAGAAGAGAAACAGAGACCAGCAGCTTGATAAGCAAACGTATTTAGTTTCCTTTTTATTGTCTTTCCTTAATCCTTTATATATTGCTGCACATGGCAGTAGAGAACTACCTTTTTTTTAATAAAAAAAAAAAGATCAACGTCAAGGAAAACAGCATACCATAAGAAGACGTCGTCTTTATGAATTGCGTATCAGCCGCGTAACATGTCAATGTCTGGATTACGTACGTGGTGGCCTTCTAGATCCGGCACTGGCTGATTACTTACTGAGTGTTATATGGCCTTCTAGAACAAGTTTCAACTGTTTTGACTCCTATCTCGTCTTTTTTTTTTGCGAATGGTTAGCAAAATAATACAGTAAGTCAGTAATAGACTAACCATAGGAATTTCAGAACCTCGCACCACATTGTTACGACGAGCCATGCAGAATTTTAATTTTTTTCCCCACAGGGTTCTTATTCTGCTAGATTATTCCCTCGAAAATATTCCATTGGATGTTGCGCGCATATATATATATATATATATATATATATATATATATATATATATATATATATATATATATATATATATATATATATATATATATATATATATATGAATTTAACAACGTACTTTGAATTTACTTTTGTTAGAATGAGTGAATTAAGGGTTGTTTGGCAGCATATGTATATATCTTCTTGACCAGATTCTCGAGGAGCCAAGACATGAAGACAATCGGCAACCAGCAGGATTGATGCACTGTAGCTGCAGATGGATGCATGGAAGCAAAGCAAAACATGTGGCATTATTATGCGACAGAGATTACAGGGAATCCAGTGGGCTTACCGAGAGATCTCTCAACCACACACTGTAATCATGCCCACACAATGATCAATGTTATTGCGGCCATTTGGAACAATCATGCTCAGTTTGTACCAGCATGACACAATCTTTGTTGGCCTGTGTTGGGTGAATTCGTGCCCGATTCTGAATCTGCTAATCAAATAGTTTACGGTGTACGATGTACCCCTGGAAGCACATTTGTTGATATGCCTTGCAGTTTCGCAGTTAATTAGATCATGACAAGAATAAACCAATCCGAGGAGTCTAAGGCGACACGACAAAGATTTGAGACAGCTAGCTTTGAACTGACTCCATCGAACCAGTGGATGTTTGTTCTGCAGCAAATGCAACTTGAATTTTATTTTAGGGTTTGTTGAGGACTAAAGCTGGAGCCGTCAATCCACTTTGTGACTGTCCTTTCTCCAATCATTGATCGAGTTACTAGCGGACAAATGACACGCAGGACGGCATGTGTTTCTAGAATACACTGTGTGCATAAGTACATTTGTCTTTCAAGTTTATTCACTGTAATAATACAATGTAGAGAAAGAAGTGCTCTAGCGCTGCACAAGCCACGTTTGGCAGGACCGCTGCTTTTATACTACCTGTTCCCACAAATATAAAATACACAACCCTAAAATTATCATATATATATCAAAACTTTTGAGTTTTGATCTTAAGGTATCCATTTGTACACACAACGCTGTACACGTTGACAACATAAGGGCTGTTTTGGAGTTTTGGTCGGCTCCTTCCCACGACTCCAGCTCCTCTTGGTCTATTGTTACAAACTTATGTGAATTGTAGTATTGGGATAAAACACTACCCTTGTGATTTTGCCAGCGGGAAAAGAGGAGAGAAACCTCCTTTGGCTCTACTACAGTGATTGCATAGTGCCAGAGACGACAGATGAGAGAGCCTAGCCAAACACGCCCTAAGATTACTTTGGTTATAGATTTAGCATAAAAGGTACTTTTAATTCATCATCTCTTAGCTAGTTTAGGCTTAGTTTGGAGAAGCTTGTGTGCAAACGTTTAAGTGGCTTCACCTTTTCAGTACCCAAAATGGCTTCTTCCCGCTGCAGCTTGTCTCACACAGCCGTTTTAGGAGCCAACGTTCGGTAGGGCCTCACCCAAAAAATCAGAGAAGCCCAAGCTAAAGCCTTTCTAGAAGCCCTGGCTAGGAAAGAAAGAGAAAAAAAACTTATATTGCTACAATGTACAAAAGTCCATACAGACTGGAGTCAGTTTGGGCGCAAAAATTGAAGTCTACCAAACCCGGTGACATTTTCGCAGCAACTCACCAATATGGAGGATACCTCTTGGGCACTGATAATGTTTGACAGTGTTTGAATTGAAGCCGGCGATGGTGTAGGTATATGATGATAACGGCGAGTGGGGGCAAAGGCGGCCAGGAGAAAGAAAAGAAAGGCGCCGTGCGCCATCAAAATGCTGGCCATATGATCGACCGGCGACCCGGCTCCGTCTAGCAGACTAGCACCGCGCGCGGCCGTGGCGACTGGCCGGCTGCCGAGTTGGAAGGAACAGCAGGGGCACGAGGCGGGGCGGGGCCTTTTGGTTTTTGGGTCCTCACTCAACCTCGTGGGGAACAAGGTGGCCTTCACCTCCTTTCGGCTCTTTTCCGACGGAAAGCGGGACACACGGATCGATTGCGAGCGAGGTGACGGCCGGGTCGGAAAAGGTTGCGTTGCATTGGCATGCACTGCAACTGCAAAGCGGGGGGAAGCGTGCTCGTGGATGATGATGCGTGCGTAGTCCCGGTCCCCATCCCATGAGCGACCTAGCTAGCTCACTTCCGCTGTGGGTGTTGTCTCTTGCTCGTGCCAGGGCTCCACTGTGCCCGCGTGGCCTGTCGTCGAGACGTACGGGAGCTGAGGTGTTCTGTGTTGTTCTTTTTGACATTCTTGTTTGGGACATACTACTACAAGGCACACGGCATGTCGCATGTATGCGATGCATGCCTGGTTTGAAGAACAAAGGCGCCGAGCACTGAACCATTTTAAAAGTCAAGCCACGGGTCTCGTGCTATCTAGTACATTAGTACATTGGATTTCTGTACTGCTGTTGGACAGGACAGGACAGGACATCCCTGGCCTAACCTAACCTGAAGAGCACAAAGCACGCTGAGGCCAACAAGCTAGCTAGCAGAGCAACAGTCCTCAAAAGTGCATGCCCAGCGCAAGCAATAGGGGAACTTCTGTATCTCTCTGTATCGCATCATGCTGTCTCAGCCTGTATTTGATTGACTATGAGTAGTGCAAGCACTTGAACGTCAACACATGCTACCTGGAGAACTCGGAATATATTTGCAGAAATAATCTTGCATTTGGAGTGGGTAAGAGCATCTCCAAACAGTATTATATTCACTCTCGAAATCCAAGGATCTCTGTTTCTATCAGTATGCAAGGATATAATGGAGCTGGTCTAACTAGTATTACTGTTAGAGTGTGCCTGCTCAGCTACAGATCGTAATACTAGCCTATAGTGGATTGTAAAGATTGGGTGTATGTTTTTCAGTAAACTCCAATTCCAATGTGCAGTTTGCTCTTTTCGCAATGCACAAGTTGTTAAAAAGCTAGGCGCATGCAGATGGATCGTCGAATTCTTACAATCAGGGCTACTACTGCTACAAAACCGTAGCAAAAGCCAGTTCACAGGTTGCTATTTATGGATCAGCTAGCAATTTCAAAAGTTGTATAAAGGCTCTAACTGATTCCGATTTCAAACATGACCTAAGCTAATTAAAAACACCAACTTTCAGATGACTAGTCAAACTATTTTGTTTATATCTGAAAGTGGCCTTTATTGATTCAGAAGGAGCTCCTGCATGAGTTCTAGAGACGAGCATTTTATTATCGAGAGCTCTTTATTATCTCGTGGCTTAATTGGCTCCATAGTCATAGCCTCTAGAATCTAGACGCTTTTCCTCTTTGCCGCGTTGAAAAATTGATCGACACTGCAGGACGGTCTGGTCTGAAGTCTGAACGGCCGGAACAAGTAAGTTCATCTCGAACATGATATCACAAATCACAAGGTTCTAATAAGGTATTAGTTGGGCAGGCTGACACATGCACCTGTGGCTACGTACACCACACAAGACAAAAGAGCCCTCTGCAAGTAATAGCTGTGACTACACTCTCCACAGATCAGTCAGTATCCTGAAAGGTGCCCTGCCCCTGAATAGTTGTAGTGTCCACAGACTAGTCGCTAAGGTCTACACCCATACGGTACCTGTTTTCTAGAAGAAGAAGAAGAAACTGGTACAAATGGCAAGCTGCAAACGTATGGGTTACTTCTGGATACAGATGGAGCCACTGAAACGATTCAGCAATCAGTGGATCAGATATGAATCATGATTTGTTCGAATAGCATGGGGCATGGCGGCAAAGAGAAGGCCTAGGCCCTGCCCGACAGCCCATCTGTCATGTGAGCCCAAAATCGAAGCAAGTGAAAAGGACAAAGGCGAAAAAATGGGCCGGTCCATATGGATACTGCTCCAGGCCCGGGCCAAAGGAGCTGAGCTACAACTGGGCCGTATGCTACACGCTTACATCGAAAGAAATCCATTCAAGTCCAGTAAGGGCGCCTCCAACAGGCCTAGCGAAATCGGCAGCTGATTTGCAGGATGTGGAATTTAAAAGAGAGAGAGAGAGAAACATAGCAGCTGCACAACGTAAAGGAACGTGGGGCTGAGAGAGGCAGAGACGCTGAGTTTTATGGGAACCTTGTGTGATTTTGCATTCAGATATAGGAGAATACCGATACACCTCGTGTGATTTTGCATTCAGATACACTAGGAGAATACCCCGCGCGCACAGAGATTCCAGATAATTTTAAAAAAATTATAGTTATATTTATAGTTATATGAATAAAATTATCTTAAATTAATTTTGGTGAATGATTTGACATATTGATGTGGACAGCTAAATGTATGTTAGTGGATGAAGAGATAACTATCATAATTACATATGCTAGTTGACTATAATTGCAAGTTCTAGTAGATTGCTGATGTAGATAGTATGTATATTGAGAAAAATCTCTAGTGGGATTTAGCTTTATAAGAGTATAGGATATACCTTATGTGTTTTCAAACTAAATAATTCAGAAGCTATTGATGTTTTTGGTTTTTATATGGTTTGATAAAATCTTGTCCTGAACAACGTGTTTTCATGAGCGGAGATAGTATTCCGTATGTTTGTTTTTTCATCTATATCAATAGTTTTAGGGTTTAGGGATATGGAAGTTCATGTGTCTTAGTAATTAGAGATGAAAACGGATCGGATACGAACGGATATCACTGATATTACATTTGTTTTCATATTTCTGCCCGAATTCGGATTCGAGTACGGATAGTGTGAACCATGCCGAATAGGATATGATTGGATATCGACATCATAAATATGCGATTTGAGTATTCAGATACGGATACAGTATCAGATGTTGAATATCCAGACTCAGATACGGACATATTCAAACTCCTCTAAACGGATTTGGTCTCGAATACGGTCGGAAAATATCCATACCGTTTTCATCCATACTTAGTATGCATTTTTAATTGAAACCTTAAACTTAAGTTGTGGTGGCTCTTGTTGCAGTTCATGTCTCTAACAAAAAAAATTACTTCATATTTTGATCTTATTGATTGCTACAAACTTTTTTTCACAAATTAGATTGAATCTCTTGTGCATATTGTGCTTTTATTGAAAAAATTGTGCCTTTTCTATTATTAAAAATAAGGACTCTCTATCGTAGGCTATACTCTTAGTTACTATGACATCATAAAATAGTCGTTTAATCCTGCACCATTACACTAAAGGGAGATTGAATTAAGAGAATATTAATATTAAGCATAACCAAAAATGTTTACTCCAAATGAATCACAGAGACTAGGAATTCCATAGCCACATTCTGCAGTAACCTCCCCCATTGTTTGAGTTGTTGGATTTTTCTTGTCGATGAATTATATATGTTGTGATGATCCTTTTTATAAAAAACATATAATGGCTACAATACACTATCAAATACATTAATATATATGACTCTAGGTTAATTTTATATATAATATTAGTAATTTAAGTGAGTAATTTATAAACATATACATGTGGACTTTATGGTTATTTATATATTTTTCATATTAGCAGATGCTGATAATTTAGATGAGGATTTTTAGGTGATATTTTAGTTTATTTTTATTAGTGATAGAAGTGGCAATTTAGATGCAAATCTAAGAGTATATTATCTACAATAATGGCATGGTGGATGATTTAGATGCAATTTAGTTGGTTACTTTATATTATGTTTCATGACGATATATATGGGTAATTTATATATAAATTTGAAGAATTACATTATGTTATTTTTCATTATGTTTCATGATGATATATGGGAAATTTATATATAACGCTTAGAGAATAGAATAGATCCTATCAATAGTGAATCGTGAGCTGGAGACTTTGTTGGAGGCCTCCTACCAGTGTTTTTGAGACCCTTTTGAGCTGGTGCTTTTACCTAGGCAAAAAGTGGTACAACCAAAATTTAGCAGTGAAAGTGGTACAAGCAAAAGTGTTCTTATTGTAAAGAAACGGGTAGGCTACGCTAGCTAATCTACCGCGTACATCCAAGAAACTTGCGAGTAGGAGATCATAGATCGTTACCACTAGACGCGCAGCGCAGCGGAAGAAGTCGCGCGTCGGTGTGGATGAAGTAGTCGATCACGTCCCACGAACCGAGCTCCTCGTCCTTGATCCCAGCAACCGATCAGCGCAGCAGTCGCAGCAGCGCCTCTACGGAGTCCACACGTACGGGGATGGAACGCCGGGCGTCGGTGTGCTAGCACCGTGCGCACGGCAAGGGCGGCGGCCGAGAAGGGAGGGTGCGACTAGGAGGGGAGACGCGGCAACTAATCAGCGCCCCTAGCCCCTCCCACATATATATAGGGCGTACAAATGGGCTTCTATCTCATAGGCTCATTAGTAACCCTAATCCCTTTTTGATCAATATCCTCTTGGGCCTTTAATCCGTATTGTGATGATGGGCTCTCGGGCATATCACCAACAATCTCCCACTTGCACTAGAGACAATCATCTATGCAAGTTTTCCAACATTCCAAACCCCTTAAGTGTGTGACCCGTTAGGTTCATGTGTAGATGGTCGTGAGTGGAAACCATTTCCGAATCACTAGTCAATAGCGGCACCTAGCAGGGCATAGTGACTCACAAATACACATAAAGATCATATCGGCCGAACCTTAGATATACTCATACACTGATCCTTTTGCCACACGATACCAGTCAAGCTCAAGGCGAGATGCGTGCCACCCTTGTGATAGCTCGACCATTCTCTCGATCTAATAGTGGATTCTATTCATGACTAACCTTTAGTCATTATGATTAACTCTTTAATCACTTTGGCATGGCCATGCACTTTCTAATCCATCTATCTCGAGGGGCCCAGAGATATCTCTCCTGTTATCTAGGAGGGGCAAATTCCATCTTGATCCGCACACATCCCATTCCATGTTTCATGATACACCTGTAAGCTACTTTTATAACTACCCATTTACGGAGTAGCGTTTAGCAGCCCCAAGATGCACCACTACACACAGTGAGAAACAATGGCAATCTCAGGTCTAAGGATCCAGTAGGTATAACACTCAAGAACAATTGATGGCACATTCAAAATAACAATCCCAGTATTGTCTTGGAGTGGGTCAATCCAACACCATGTTCACTAACATGTGTCCACATCATTAATCTGATATCTCCATATCTATGATCCGTGAAACATGATCATCAATTAATGCATGTGCTAGTCTCTACGTCGTTATTGTCCCACATAACGACATAAACTAGGGATAATTTAGAACAACATCATTACAAACAAAGAGTTTCACGATCAAGTCACGTACTTGATAATCAATATAAATGATAATCATCCATGGAACAAATAACAATTATTTATTATTACATAAACATACTCATGACATAACACTCTCCCACGCACAATAGAATCACTTATGTAAGTATCTAATACCCATAGACCACATGTGCGCCTCATGCTTTGGTTGTGGGAGAGGCTTTGTCAATGGATCAGCAACGTTTGAATCCGTGTGCACCTTGCAAATCTTCACATCACCTCTCTCAACAAAGTGACGGATGAGGTGATACTTCCGTAGTATATGTTTGGACTTCTTGTGTGATCTAGGCTCCTTTGCAAGCGCAATGGCACCATTATTATCACAATAGAGGTCCACTGGACTGGACGCACTAGGAACAACACCCAACTCAGAAACAAATTTTCTGATCCAAACTGCTTCTTTTGCAGCTTCGGAAGCTGCAATATACTCGGCCTCTGTCGTCGAATCAGCCACCATATCTTGCTTGGAACTCTTCCAGCTCACTGCCCCACCATTGAGGCAGAAAACAAATCCAGATTGCGATGCGGAGTCATCTTTATCTGTTTGAAAACTAGCATCGGTGTAACCCTTTACAACGAGCTCATCTTCGCCTCCAAATATTAGGAACATATCCTTAGTTCTTCTCAAGTTCTTAAGGATACCCTTTACAACTGTCCAGTGATCTTCACCGAAGTTTGATTGGTACCTGCTCGTAACACTTAGAGCAAAAGAGACATCTGGGCGCGTACAAAGCATAGCATACATGATGGATCCTATGGCTGAAGCATAAGGAATCGCACTCATCCTCTTTCGCTCATCAGGTGTCGTAGCACACTGACTCTTGCTTAGAGTAACGCCATGTGACATTGGCAAGAAACCTTTCTTGGAATCTTGCATATTGAACCGATTCAATATCTTGTCAATGTACGTGTCTTGGCTTAATCCAATTAGCCTTTTTGATCTATCTCTATAGATCTTTATCCCCAGAACGTAAGCCGCCTCTCCTAAATCCTTCATCGAAAAACTCTTTTTCAATGAGGTTTTAACGGCTTCAAGCATTGGAATATCATTTCCGATCAGCAATATGTCATCTACATATAGGACCAGAAACACAAGTGCGCTCCCACTAGCCTTTTTTGTAAATACAAGGCTCTTCTTCATTCTTGATGAAGCCAAACCCTTTGACTACTTCATCAAAACGAATATTCCAACTCCGAGATGCTTGCTTCAATCCATAAATAGACCTGTGAAGCTTACATATTTTCCCAGCATTTTTAGGATCAACAAAGCCTTCAGGCTGTGTCATATACACATCCTCGCTTAGATGTCCATTAAGGAAAGCAGTTTTGACATCCATTTGCCATATTTCATAGTCATAATACGCAGCAATTGCTAGGAGAATCCGAACAGACTTTAGCATTGCGACGGGCGAGAAAGTTTCCTCATAGTCAACACCTTGAATTTGTCGGAAACCTTTCGCCACCAATCGTGCCTTATAGATGTGAATATTTCCATCCATATCTAACTTTTTCTTAAAAATCCACTTACAATCGACAGGTCTCACACCGTCAATTGGATCAACCAAGTTCCAAACTTGATTGTCATGCATGGATTTTAATTCGGATTCCATGGCCTCAAGCCATTTGTCGGAGTCGGGTCCCATTATTGCTTCCGTGTAGGTCATGGGCTCATCATTTTCCATCAATAATACGTGGCGCTCCTCCGTGATAAGGAGGTTGAGCTTGTCAGTTGCGCGACGTGCCCTTATAGACCTTCGTGGGGCTGGTGCCTCAACTACAGGTTGTGCAACATCTTGCACTTCCCGTGGCTCTTCAGTGGGTGCTGAAACAGTTTCGGGTGTTTCCTGAATTTCTTCAAGCTGCACCTTGCTCCCACTAAATCCTTTTGAGAGAAACTCCTTTTCTAAGAAAACACCATTGCGAGCGACAAACACTTTGCCTTCCGCTTTATTGAAGCTTTATTGAAAAAATAGTATCCTTTGGTTTCCTTAGGATACCCCACAAAGAAGCATTTGTCTGACTTTGGAGTGAGCTTATCTGACATCAAACGTTTGACATAAGCCTCACATCCCCAAACTTTGAGAAAAGATAATCCGGGACGTTTCCCAGTCCATATCTCATATGGTGTCTTCTCAACAGACTTACTTGGAACCCTATTCAGTGTGAACGCAGCAGTTTCAAGAGCATAACCCCAAAATGACAATGGAAGATCGGCTTGGCTCATCATCGACCTAACCATGTCCAACAAGGTTCGGTTCCTCCGTTCGGATACCCCATTCCATTGAGGTGTTCCAGGCGGAGTTAGCTGCGGAACGATTCCACATTGCTTCAAATGATCACCAAATTCAAGGCTCAAATATTCACCTCCACGATCCGATCGCAGAAACTTAATTGTCTTGCCTAATTGATTTTGTACTTCACTCTGAAATTCTTTGAACTTATCAAACGATTCAGACTTGTGCCTCATCAAGTAGATATAACCATATCTACTAAAGTCATCAGTAAAAGTAATGAAGTACTGAAAACCACCTCTGGCTATTGAGCTCATTGGTCCACATACATCGGTATGTACAAGTCCCAACAAGTCACTTGCCCTCTCACTATGACCAGTGAAAGGCGCTTTGGTCATCTTCCCAAGTAAACAAGACTCGCACGTGTCAAATGATTCAAAATCAAATGAGCTCAACAAACCATCTTTATGGAGTTGTTCAATGCGCTTCTCATTTATATGACCTAAGCGACAATGCCAAATAAATGTGGGATTCAAATCATTTGGTCTAAGCCTCTTAGTATTAATGTTACAGACAGATTTATCCTCAAGATCAAGAACATATAATCCATTCACCAATGGACAATGAGCATAGAAAATACCATTGCAAAAAATAGAACAACGTTTGTTCTCTATTACAATCTTAAAACCATCAACTTCTTCCAAACATGAAGAAGAAATAATGTTCTTGCTCAAAGCAGGAATGCAATAACAATTATTTAATTCCAAAACTAATCCGGAGGGTAGAGACAAGTGGTAGGTGCCGACCGCCAACACCGCAACCTTTGCGCCATTGCCGACACGAACGTCCAACTCGCCTCGTGCAAACCTTCTAGTCTCACTTAGACCCTGCAACGATTTGCAAGTGTGAATCATCGATCCAGTATCAAATACCCATGATTCACTAGAAGATAATGCAATATTAATTTCTATAACATTTATACCTGAAGTGGAAGTCTCACTTCCCTTCTTCTTCTTCTTTTCTTCTAAGTACTTCTTGCAGTTCCTTGACCAATGTCCCTTTTCATGACAGTGGAAGCATTCATCCTCAGAAGTGGGGCCAGGTTTGGCTTTAGGTGCTGGCTTTTGCTTAGAGTCCGAGGACTCACCGCTAGGAACCTTTTCCTTGCCTTTACCCTTGGGAGGCGTCCAACGCTTCCTCTTTTTGTTCCCATTCTGAACCATCATCACATGATTGGGATTCTTCTTAATGCTCTCCTCTGCTGTTTTTAGCATCCCATGCAATTCACTCAATGTTTTCTCCAAGCCATTCATCTGAAAGTTCATGATAAAAGGCTCGTAGCTCGCCGGGAGCGACTGGAGAATGACATCAGTAGCCAGGTCATGGTGAAGTTCAGAACCAAGTCTGTCCAAAGTCTCAATGTAACCAATCATTTTGATCACATGAGGACTGACCGGACTACCTTCTGGCAGCTTGCACGCAAACAAGGACTTCGAGATGTTGAACCTCTCAGTCCTGGCTTGGTTCTGAAACATCCCACGTAGCCCCTCGATCATAGTGTGAGCATCCGTATGCTCATACTGCTTTTGCAGATCAGAGGACATAGTGGCGAGCATCAGACAGCTGACGTCAAGTGAGTCATTGCAGTGTTTCTCATAAACTCTGCGTTCAGCAGCAGTGGAACCATCAGGGAGATCATCAGGATATGGTTGCTCAAGAACATACTCCTTTTTCTCTTGCCTGAGAACAATTCTCAGGTTGCGGTACCAATCAATAAAGTTTGTTCCATTCAACTTTTCTTTCTCAAGAACAGATCGCAAATTGAAAGTGGAATTGTTACTGGCAGACATGATCTACAACATTAAAATAAAGCAAGATTTTAGCACTATGTTTATGTAAAGACTTTCATTAACTAATTTAACAAAAGACAACCTACTATATCAAAGTCATCTTCCCTCTAATGACATATAGTGGTTCAAGATCCATAATCACTAAAATCCTAGTGAACTTTGGCATCACGGCTAGAAAAAATAGTGACACAGGTAAGCAACAGATTGCTAATCATATCTCTATACGACTCTTGTTAGTCGGGTGGCATCCAATGCCCCGGCCCCAACACTATGCCTTAAAGCCCAAAACTATTTTGATAGCTTTGCTGAGTTAACCAATACTATGCTTGTAAATGTCCGACATCCACCCTATACAAAAATGATAGCTGAGGGTACTCTACTTTGGTAAACCTACCACACAGCGATCAAAAATTATAGGTGCAGCTATTGGTAAAAGGCATGAAAAACTCAACTTTTCTGAGGGGAGCTATTCTACCATGACAAAACATCC